>NMRA01000224.1:289736-395969 GCA_002633005.1 Phoronis australis | reverse complement strand
CCCGCCCCCACTTTTTTCAGTGCTGCGTCGCCCCTGATTGTTCATTGACATGCTTCGAGTAACTGCAAATTTGGAGTACACAATAATCCTTCTACCATTCGCCAAAAATTTCGTCTTAGCTAACCGCATTTTCCAAACAGATCCATCTTTAAAAAACCTTTGTTTTTTGGAATACGTTAGTGGATCTTTATTTATTTATTTATTTATTAATGTAATATTTACAATGAGGGTAGCCCCATCAGTACAACCTGCTTTCCATGGGGGCCGAGCTTCTGTGATACGTTAAAGGCGAAGGCGACCTTTTTCATGTCATTTTTAGCAAAAATAAGGTTCGTTGGTTATCCCAGGCATATTTTACACTTAATTGTAATTTTTCGTAATTTTATTAATTACTCGTCCTCTACTCCGGAAATAACGTTTTGGGAGGCAAGGTTTTCGCGCCAAATTGGCTCTTCGTTGAGTTTAGTGTGAGGATCTGTACTACTTTTCTTTTCGGGCTGTTTTTCTAAAAATGTCGTCACCACTTCTCATCGACGAATTTTCTACGACAAACTAGGTTGTTAGAGAACCCACTTACGTTGGATTTAGGTATTCTTTAGTTTGTTTAGTTTGTATTAATCTGAAAATGACTGGAGTCGGCGACCCATATCACAGTGACGGTAGTGACGTGAGTAACGGAGACATTGTTCATTTAGCAGTGGTGACAAAGAATTTTTTCACGGACAGTCAGTGGGTGGGTATACTTTGTATGTTTGAGCCTGAGTATAATGAGGCAGAGTATGCACAGGCACAACTGTCCCACTTGCCCCATTGTCCCGCGACACACTCCCACTGGATGGTGACCTGAGCACCCAAACTGCTTACAACCCGTAGTGTGACTACCTCGCCACACACCTGGCACTTTCTAAATAGCTCCAATACTTTAGAGAAGTCCGCAATAAACTTA
This sequence comes from Phoronis australis, assembly GCA_002633005.1. Taxonomy (NCBI): domain Eukaryota; kingdom Metazoa; phylum Phoronida; family Phoronidae; genus Phoronis; species Phoronis australis. The sequence continues at coordinate 395,023 of NMRA01000224.1, read as the reverse complement.
TCAAAGTTTGGCTCACAGATCTGTTCGTTGGACGACGAACTGTCCTCTTCACTGGGTGTCGAACTGGGCCTGTATTCACTCCCACAACTCAACATCGCTGCAGGTCGGCTTATAGGCTCTGTGTTAGAGACAACAGCACGTACAGGGCAAATCACTGCTAGTTCCCAGAATTGCACGCTCTGTATGTTCAGAGGCACGGGCGACAGTAGATGAAGTACAGCTAGAGTACGCAGCATCAGTGTGGCATGTTGTCTGACTCGTAAACAAAAGCAAAAGAAGTAGAACAATGACTGACTCCACAGCTCTCACAGTCAGACTCTATGAAAAGAAATTGGCGCGAAATTCTTGCCTTCCAAGACATCACTTCCGGAGTAGAGCACGATTAATTAATTAAATTCCGAAAAGCTGCAATTAAGTGAAAAATATGTCTGGGATAACCAACGAACCTTATTTTTGATAAAAATGACCTGGAAAAAGGTTGCCTTCGCAACTAGTACACTCCTTGGTCGTTAGACAGTAGTAATTTCATTTATTCTAGTTTAAAGACGGCAGTCATCTTAGACATTTTTATTTTATACGCACGCACACCCACACACACTGGCAATGCTTATTCATGGAATGTAGCTTTTAAAATCACGCAATTTAAAAGTAATACGGATTCACTTTTTCGCGATAAAACCCCAGGCGTGAGTAAGCGATTGTTTACTGGTCGGACCCTCTGTTCCGTCGTAAATGTCTCCGTCAACCACTCCACCGAGTGACTCGGGGTTAAATGGTTCTCCCCAGATACCTCCAGCGTGTTCTGCAAAGAAAAAAGGTTGTTCCTTAGTTTTCAATGAAAGCGAAAGTTCTGTTGAAATGTTGCAACATAGCTTGTACGTCCGGTATAATTTGAAAATTCAATCAGTATTGCGCATGCGTGTAATGAAAGGAAAGAGAGTGGCGATTTGAAGAAATATAAAACAGAGTCAACCGGCCAGAGATCGTCTGACGTCATTGGGATACAAGTCTGCGTTCTGTCAGAGAATCGAGTTTTTTATTTAGATCGCTTTCCAATACGAAACGAATCTCGGCTTATTCCTAACTCAAATGAGAAGCGGTTTCTGGAGTTTCAAAAAGTTGTAATTCGTCATTGCTTGAGACCAGGCTAAAACGACCCGCCGTGACAAGTACTGTGCGTTTGATGAGCCTGGTCTCATGCAATAACGAACCGTGGGTTCTTTTCAAGCCGAGGAATCACCTCTGCCTTGACTATGGAGCAAGGTGATACCGATTTCGTAATGGTAGGAGGTTCAAACCACTCTTTACTAAAGCGTGCTCGTAGCCGCTTTGAGTTAAGGTATACATGAAATCTCCTACACAGACAACTCATTTTTGCCGAGTTCCTTATCAGATGTAGGAAGTTATGCTTAATCATCATTTATCAGTAAATGGTACACTTTGACGAAAAGTTTGCAGTTTTTGTGTAGTAATTCAAACATATAAGTAAAAATTTTCTATAAGACCCAACAATTACACGTTTTGGCTATCTGAGCCGGTGACAGTTCATTGGTAACCCAACTGATTCAAATACGAGAATGCAGCCTCATTAATACTGCCTTCAATCAGCAGGAACACAAGTTGCGGTTCGGCATTTGGAGAACGCCAAGACATCGCCACAGAATGCATACCACGGGCATCAGGTATTTTACAATAGGTGAGAATGGTAACTGCTCTAGGACACATAAAAGGAATTAACACGCCCGATTTTTGGCCTATTAGTAGGTATTGAAAACAACATTCCTATTCAGTTGTCTGAAGCAAAATAATGCTCTGTAAACCTCAACATATCACAAAATTTTGGAACAAAATATGAAAACTCCGCTCACAAAGTCTGCTAAACGGAAACGCGTGACCTACACGATTGTTAAAATAGAGAATGTCCATCCACCAAGAATCATTATATCCAGTTTGGGACTCAGAGTACTGTATGAACTTTTACTTGATTACTGCGTGTGATATTCAAGTGGGATGCCAATGACTCCTTAGCAGGTGACAGAATGAGGATAGGTTGAAATCACGAAAACAGGGTTAAACCAAGGTTTTCGTGAAAAATTACCGTGACCGATCTTGGCTTACCTGTAGATTGTTTTGCTGGAGTAGGCATTTTACATTTTTCCGAGATGCACATGTATAATCCGTAGCAAGAACAGTCACCGTCAGAATAACAGCTCTTTGCGTTGATGTTCGCACAATCCTTCTGAAATAAATATATTGGGCTGTGCTATACTATGCCGCCAGTGAAGATTTGACATCGTTTAAGAACGAGTCTGGCCGGCTTGTTATATTTCAGTCGGCTGGTTCTTATATCAATAAACATATTACGATTATTGTTGGAGAATGCAAGGACACGTGGATTTTGAAATAATTTTTTGTAGCCAAATCAAAGACAGGTCTATAAAAAACATACAAAAATTCCGTTTAAACGATTCACGCGTCACTTGGTTTCAACCGCGAGCTCCAGGTCTTATTTAGGATGAAGTCATACATGGGCAATGTTTTCATGGGTTAAGAAAGAAAATATGGTGTCATGCATGCGAAAGTTTGAAATTGTTTTTGCCAACTAGAAATTGGATAAAGCATTGTACATTTAACTGTAGATGAAACGTAACAACTGGATCGAAAGTGTGAACTGGTGTGTGTTCGCGAAAACTCACAAAAGACTTCGCGAGATATTGTCATTTGTTACAAGCGAAGCACGCGATCACAGTAACTTCCATAGCGAGATTCTTGGGTCTACGAGACTCTACCCTGAACTTTTCCAGCTGTGGAGTTATGGGAAGACGTTAGATACGCGCATACAATAGTCCTTTTGCGAGTTTATAACAATAACGCGAGATTATTTGAGACTTAACTGTGACGTCACCGGAAGTGGGGCAAAAGGTTGTCGTTTGGCCGTTTGCCCGATACCGTAGCAGAGTGTATTCTGTTGTTTACTTCGAGATTCTAATCTTTTAGTGTGAAAAATTCCAAACAAGCATTGCTGTTATGGCAAATGAAATTCAGATTCGCAGTACAATACGTTCCATCGCATTCTGTACTAATTTCGTCCCGTGTATTTTAAACGGGCGGTAGGCGAAATCCGCTCACTGAATAAGTTTTCACCACTTCAAAAATACATTTTACACCGAAAATTATCACCTAAAAAGGCACTTGCTTTCTTCAGTTATCCTTTCTGGTTCTAAACATATCTTTGATGAAGCATAACTACGGGAATTCAGGTGACTTTGACCTGGCGCGTGACACTTGCACAATAGCATGGGGAAAACATCAAGTGAAATTTATAAGAATTGTGTCCCTTGGACTTTTTGTTCGTCAACAGGCGTGATTTGACGTAACTTCCCTCAAAATGGCGCCCAGTGAGAAAAACTCGAGCGAACCGCGAGGTTTTCATGGATATGTTCAAGTTATTTGTGGACTAAATTGTATCCAGAGTCAGAGTATGTGCTAATTATAACTCCATTTGCACATATGCAAGTTTCAATTGATTTTATTTGCTGTATTTTGAAATGAGTAACTTTTTATGGGGGTATACTATCGCCCCTGTATGCCTACGGCATTCAGGCCTAGACCGGGTCGAGTTCCAATTTCAGTCCGTTCACAACTTCGCACAACATAACAAGTTCACATTTTCTTCCTCCATTCACAGCTATTCCACGATCCATCTACCATCCCTTAAATTGTGTTAACGTTTTAAGCGTAAAATTCTCCAAAAGAACCCCAGTAAGATTTCGCGTTTGTAGCAAAGACTCGGGGCAAAACAAGAACAATATGGCGGGTTTTGCCCTTTTCCGGTGACGTCACATTGACTAACTGGAAACTCGTAAGTGAGCTATTAAATATACGCACCAGGGAGCTGCCAGTGAACGGATGCATGAATGAATGCATTAATGGACGAAATAATGAATGGATGAATGAATATACTAGAGAATTACTGAATGAACGAATTAAGGTGCAAATCATCCAATGAATAAACAAATTACTGACATAACGTAATGAATAAATCAAATGAACGAATGAATGGATGAATGATAACTGACCGAAGGAGTAAGTGAACGCATGAATGAATGCTTTAATCAGACAGCAAACGGGTGGACAAATGAATGAATCATCGTGTAAACGGTACCATCCTCACCGTGTCTGTTGAAAATCCTGATTGGTCATTAGCCGAACTATTCTTTGAAGATGGCTGGAACTGTCCTGCGCCGGCGATTGGAGCAAAGTCACCAAAGAAGGAATTTTCGCCACTGGTGTCGCTCTTTTCGTCATCAAAAAAATTATAAAAGTTACCGTTTCCATAACTTTTCGAGCTATCGTCAAAACTTTTACCGTTCAACGCCATTGCTGAAGCCCAATTAGACTTGTCCTGTTCCTCGTCGAGTTCCCAACCGTCACTGTTGTCGTCAAACGATAGTGATCCAAAAACAGGCTCTTGGCCTCTCTCGTGTGTATTTGCTTCATCACCAGCCTCGTTGTGGAAATCGATAAACCCCCCAATTTCACTTTCTGTATAATCGTTTTTTAACGGTGCGCTGTCGACGTGTATTCTCATGTAGAAAACAACCAGTGATGCTGTCAGTAAACGAAACATCTTTCTTGTTTTGGTGTATACCTGCCAAAATAAGTGACGTAATCATTAATTCAAGGTGACAGTCACTACAGCTTCAACTAGAAGTGACGTTCTCGAGTCTCGGCGACAGTACAGAAAGGGATAATTATCGTTGAAAATTCACGTTTTGTAGAGCAAAAATTTTAGCCAGAGTGATTCAGTTTTGACATATATGTTTTGTTGACCTAGAGTATATAGAATAACACGTGAACTGGTGTACCATTTCAAGGTAATATGTTTTGTATTCAGGTTACAGAAATTCAGTCAATAGTACATGCAAATATACAAGAGAGAGTTCTGATGCCGCAAACTGAACATTTAATTAGCGATATTCAAAGCTAGTGCATTTAGAAGCCCTCAAGGACTTTATTGAGCATCATTACCTTTACACTCACCAACACAAGTAAGGTTCATAAAATCGATGCATGAAATATCCTCTATGCGAGTTTAGTGATTACCCGCAGCAACAGTTCTGTTCATGTCGGAAAGTTTCTTATGTATTCGACCTTGGGCCTACATCTGTTGCTAGTTGTGGGTTGTTCTTTTCTTGTTTTTGTTTTTTTTTTTTTAATTAAGAAATTATTTAATGTTGTCAGAGGCCCCAAGTGACTCGTCGCAATTTTCTCCGCTCACAGAGTTGAAGCTGTGTCAAAAGTAATGGAGACCGAGAGCTGTAATGCACCACCAGAAATAAAAATACATTAAAAATTCATATTAAAATCAGGTAAGTTTGAAAACATGGAGTTGTGAATGAGTATTATTTGGGCTTTGATTTCGACTGAACTGTTTTGCATTAAAATCAGTTTTTTGAAGTTTTAAATAAAATATAGCCGAAATATCGTCTTAAATGCTCGAAATATCTACGCTCGTCGTTTTACGCTTGTCGGTTTACACTTCTTGTTTTACGTTTTTCCCTTTCTTTTCTTTTTCTTTTACGAGCGTGATAGATGCGCGTGATACACGAGCAGAACTTTACGGACATACATTTTTTCAAAGCTCACGTGACCTGCAATTTAATCTCTCATTGGACTTGACGATTGCGCTCGTAAAACACTCGCGTGAAAGCCGTCTTTATATGTACAGCCGCAATTTAAAAGCGTAAATCATGACACGACACGTTCTCCAAGCAACGAACGATAGTCTTCTGATTGAGGGCTTCCTGTGCACAATCTGAAAGGAGTGACAACAGTTGTGACCACTGTCGACGTAGACCCCGAAATTGCACACAGCCAGGGTAGCTCTGCTCGTCACTTAACCGTGAAACTTGAGTAACTCTCCGCCTTTTCTAACAATGAAAAGTATGTTGTCGTTTTGAAAACGGTACGCTCCTGTCACGCTCATGCGCCATTTCCTAATTTGCGACATGTCTCGGGAGATGATGATAACTTAGCAGCAGCAAAATTTCTTCTGAAATTCAGTTTTTCGGTATCAAAATTCTAAAAACTTATAATGAAGTGAAACCAGTTCCGATAATTTGTTGCGACATATACGCAACCTCGTGACTGAAAGAACAATAGTTAAATGGAAGAATCAGCGAAAAAACTGTCCAATAGGTGGCGCAATATTTCATGGCGCCAACAGCCGTCGCTAAAGATCGCTCCACAACTTTAGCAGCAGAATAACGGTAGAACGTCACTTTTTCCAACACCGTTAAATAATTTGTTTACTCAAGGAAGACTGTTAGTTTTTAATGACATTAATTCTGTGTCAGATTTTATCTTACCACTTTTTTACCCACATCGGAGCAATGCTGATATTTAGTATACAGCTTTGTACCAGACAATGTCGACGGACGTCAGTTGGTAAGTCTCCAAACGATGGTAACAGACCGAACTCACCTGGCACCAAAAACCGCCGGTCAATCATTCGAATTTTTCGTTTTCAATTTATGTTCAACTGGACGCTACTCCTTTCGGCAGATCATTCAACTACATATATTTTTAGAAAAGCCCGGATGTACATGTGGAAATACTGAGAAACAGCACCTACCGTTTGTCGAGAGCTATTGCAATGAAGATAACTTGTAGGCAAGAAACTGGCGCATTTATATGCTCTTCACGCTTTACAGTCATATTCATAGAATTTGATTGCGTGGCAAGATTAATCCTGGATACACAGTCATTTGATAACTATTCTATTTTGAGAAATAATCGAACAGTATCGGATGAAAAACATTTGCGAAGTTTTTCATCAATCTCTGGGGGTGAAAGCATTAGCTAACGCAAAATTTTCGACTGGAGTTTCATTGCATATATGTAATCTCGTGAATTATTCTATGCAGTGTTTGCATACAATACCATGAAAAGTAAATGATGATATGGGTAAAAATGACTTAACATGCTGGACATTATGATAATGATATACCTATTGATAATAGCAATTACGACGAAGACAACAACAACAACAACAACAACATAGTATAATAATAGTAGTAACAATAGTAATAATAAGACTTGTAATAATAGTAATAGTAATAGTAACAATAATAATGGTAATGATGATATTATTAATAATAATAGTAACAATAGTAATAATAATAATGATAAAAATAATAGTAAGAGTAATAATAATAGTAATTATAATAAAAGCAGTAGTAGCAGTAGTAGTAGTAGTATAAAAAATATAACTGTAGTAACTCTAACAACAAAAATTTGTCTAATAGTGATGTGTATGGAGACTGTGGGTACATTAATGATAATGTGCATTTTTGTAATAAAATGATCGGTAAAAGAAGTTGGGTGACAGCACTAACAGTCCAAACGTTCTTTGAACAAGGAGGAGCGCCCCCTTCCTGGCTAATTATGTGAACTTGGACGTGTGGCGCAACTCTGGTAATTGCTTCAACTATAATGGCGTAAGTTTATTATTAGTTACACAAGCAGAGTTTGACGTCAATGTAGAGTGTGTGTAGCTTTTGACCAAGACAGTTTCGTAGTGAAACATACCCTAAGATATTTGCAGCTTAACTCAACATCAACGTGTTGACGACCGAAACAACAGTATCCTCGTACTGTGGTTCGCAAACTTGAATCCTCGCACACTGGAAATTTGAGCTGTATTTTTTAACTCAAGAAGCTCTATTGTTGAGAATAGTCTAGGTTTCTGTCATGTAAAGATTTTTAGAATTTAAGTCGAGTTCAATCGTGGGATGCCGTTATGCTGTATTAATGGGCACCCCTAAGCAACTTCCAATATTGTCTTTATGATACGCTAACTCATTTTAGATTTTAATTTAAATTGAGAAAACCAAATCTACATGATTGACGTTTCAATTCTAGTCAAGTAGCCACTTAGCACAGTTTACATGAAAGATGTATTATCCAGTCTCTCGTGATAAATACACAAACGTTCTTCTTTATCAAAGTTGTATTCCGCCTTACAGAGTGGGCGTTTTTTTGAAGGACGACATGTTTGACAATAAGTGGCTAAAAATGACATCGCGGACGATATCACTTAGTGTTTCGGCTGATGGTTGTAACGCCCGGTTGAGTTTCTTTCAATCTTACATTTTTTAATCACGAGTAATGAGATTGTTGGTGTTGTTTCTACTGCCGGTTTTAATGTAGCGGAATGTTCTGAGATGTTCTGATCGACAGTGATTGATTCAATGCAGATTTGTGCGTCAGTTGAATTCTAAATTGGCATTTACAAATTATACTTTTGCCTCACTCGCCCGCCATCAAAGACCTTGTGGTAATTATACGTCAGCAAATGTAGGAGAAACAAGATCGAGCCAAACTCAAACTATTTACGTCATGAGGCTGAGATCCAAGATAATGAAGATAAAATAACTTTGTAAATAGATACAAAAAACGGTTGGTAAGAAACGCTGTTCGCTGAAGTACTCTTCTCCAACGAAGCAGTCGGCTATTGTTTACTATCCGACTCTATAAATGCACATACTTGATAATACTATTTTCTGAATCTTCTCGTCATGCCGATTCCAAAAATGTATCACTGATACCGGTTGGTCCCTTCCTTTTCCACAAATTTAGTAATTTCTCAAAGGCGTTCATTCACAATGCAGATTTAGGTTTTCTTGTGTTCAATTCAATTGTACACGTTATTTTTATTCTGTCTTTGTTTTACTCATCACCAGCGGCACACATTCTATTTCATGGGTGCACCCAGGGGGGCTTGGGGGTTCGAATGAGCTCCCAATTTGGCGAATTGGGCAAAAAGACCTCAGGGAAAAAAAGTCCTAGTAAACGACACAGAAGTCCACAAAGGACACAAGAAGTCGGCGCAGATGCACAATTCGCAGGCCTGAACCTGACGCCCCGTTTTTTTTTTGTTTTTTTTTTGTTCTCGTTGAATTAGTTCTGTAAAAGTTCCATATACCGAGAAATTCGAGCCCCCTATAGTTTACGCTGGGTGTGCGCATGTACTGTATTAGATATTCATCACCAGCGGCATACATTAGACACTCACCACTTTTATAGAATGGCAAAAGCACAACTACATTTTCGTTCAATTCTCTTTTACACTTGAATGGGTTTCAATGAAGTTGATGATGCGTGTTTTAGTGTATCGCGGAGCTTTTGAATTCTCTGAATATTCTCTTACCTCTGTGACATCATCAAGGCTCTACGTGTATGGAGACGGGTTATAATTTAAATAGCATAAACTTCAATGCGTCAAAGTAGAGTAAAAAAAATGACAAACATAGAAATAAATAATACAGTTTTGCTAACAATAACGCTAGGTTCTTATTACATTTGCATTTTTCTATTCATTTGGTTGCTGTTGGTCCTGAAAATTTCATATCAATTATTCTAAATCCAAGTCCGATACAAATCTGTGATGAGGTTATCAGATGTTTCGGTCAAACTTGAATATTCACAAATTTGTTTAAAATATTTTAGATACCATTTTTGTTTTCTAAAATAGGCCTACAGTGCTTCGTGTTTGTGTATAATTCAATTCATTTTAATGTTACGGGTATATCGCTAACAAACACATACGTCGTGTTCACAGGCTGTCGCACGAATTATTTTTAAAACCTTTTCGTAAAAGTAGTTCCGTAAAACTTCCTTACCTTGTATGCGATTGGAGATTCTTGAACACAGTTGCTTTAGAACTCGTTAAGCCTTGATGATCTGTTGATGATAGACTAACTACATGCGAAGAACATCGGCGCGTTTATATACTGCTTAGCTGCGCACCCTGGCAATTTAGAGACCAGAAAGTGTGGCGCTAGAAGCTAAGTTGGTACACGTGACTTTAATTGTAGTCGGCTTAAAGAAAATTGATCCACCATCGGTAACCGAGAAAGTGCAGTGGAACAAAATACCGTAGTACCTGATGACAATTAGTGGGAGCGCCGAACACAACTTGTAGTGTACTTTATGAACAAGTTGTTGCCTGTATCAACAGTGGCTGCCACTCGCCCCTATATTGTGCGCGTTGACTCCAATTATCAGATAATAAACTTGTAGTCAACAAGGTGACGATTAACCAGTAACTCGTGATGACGCGTCCCGACACACTGACCGACTAACTGAACTACTTACAGTAGTCAACCAACACTTTCTGAAAGCCGAGACACACCTCTTGTGGCAGATGGAAACGTTTTTGTGAGAGACAAAATAGCACAGTTTGCCGCACCGGCGCCTTGTCTCTTAATTATCAACAGTTCTTGTAAACTCAAAATGAATGTATATTGACCGAGTTAATGACATGTATGAGTTGCTCATTTAGTTGTTAATTGGTTACTTGAATTCGTAAGAATGTGTATTTTATATTACATGTGCAATCGGCGGTAAAATAAAAGGCGGAGATTGATTATTGGTTGGATAACAAAGGTGTTTACCAAGTAATCAAATTAGTTGAAATTATTTGTATTAAGTGGCCGATGATTACTTTACGTAAGCAATTTCGTTCATTTAATTTTATTTTTGTGAAGTCTAGAACAGGTGGCAGTTGACACCAGTTTCCATACGCCCAAAATAAGACACACCACGTCATTGGTCGATTCTTTTCCATGAAAATGTACACCAAGAACTAAAATTTGAACTCGTTTTGCGACACTGGTACAAATTGGGCGAATAGTTTACAGCACGCGCGCCGACGAACTTCTATTCTTATAACCAAAACAATAAGACTTTTCATTTCCTCATCGATAAACGTCCTTCGGTGGATAAATTCTAGGCTTTTATCATTGATAAACATAGTGCCATACAAACTGCTACTTTGGATGGTTTACATGGTTTTCCCAGCTTAATTTAAATCTGAACAAACCTATTTATGTAAAACGCATTGTTTTTAAAGCCTAAAAAGAGTCTCATTTTTAAATGTCGACTGCATAAATAGGGTGTATATCTCACGTAATCTCTTGCTTTTCAGCGAGGTCTAAGCGTTGTGTGACTGAACTCTTCCCAGTACTAGCGTGCGTTATCTAACTAATAAGGTTCAGGTAGTTTGCATGCCGTACTGACTAAAAAGTCAATAAACTGTTATATCGGACACCATAAGGCATGACAAGCTGCAGTTTTTGACAACTGGGCTCCATTTCGTCTGTTCCTCTTTCTCATGAACTATCTTTTTGTCGAACTATATTTGAGCGGACTCTCAAAATGTCGTCGATTTCCATGAGGCGTTGTTTGACAGCTCTAGGTGAGCGACTCGTAGACGAGACGGTCTGGCCACCAGGTGTCACCTGACGTTGCAAAGTACTCAATCCATACTATTTTCTTTGCAAATATAAGAATTCTACAAGCCCTGAGAGATGGGCTCACGTGCTGCTTTAAAAGAGTGCGATGATTTCCATTATCTAATTGTATCACATTTTTCATTAGAGGAGCCTTGGGAAATTATGAGCGTCTATAATTCAATTCCCCAATGTTTGGCGATTGTAGAACTCGAAACTGATATCTGTTGGCCTATTTATAAATAATTGATCTTACGCTCCAAAGCACGCACGCACACCGGGGATTTGTACGACAACACTAACGCGGGAAAATGATATTCATTATCCCGACCGGTGGTCTTGGCTGCTCGATAATAAAGTCAGGCTGTGCGTGCTTACACTGGGCTCCCCACCAATGTGAATGCATGTAATTCTGTCAATTTATGTGCGTTTGTTCTAATTTTTGAAGTTTGAAGAGGAGAGTTCATTAGCAAGAACTGAACATTAGTCAAAATGTTTTGGACGTTAACGAGGCTTATTTAACCAAACTGGGAGGAGCTGAATTTCTCGTGAAGTTTCACAAGTATCTTCAAAAATCCAATTGTTGGGTGCCCAAATCTCAGGCTACTAAATGAGAATAAACAACACGAGTGAGATATCTAAAGATTTGAACGGAAGTTTGACGACGAGATCTGACAGTGACGTTGTGCATACACGGCGTTGTGAGAATCCTATCACAAAATCGGTGCACATATCAAGATCAAAGATCTCGAGTTTTCCCATGAGAAGCTAAAGCGTGGTGTCTAATCTTTCTAATTGAAATCACAGGCGCTTGGGTTTATCTGTTCCTCGATCGCAAATGACGTCACTCAATAATACATATAAGAAAACATAAAGGTTGGACACTCGAAATCTATTTCCTCAAAATTTTCTACTCAAATGTGCATGGAACTCCACGAAACTAGCATCGAACAACTCTTAGAATACCTTCCTTCATTTGATTTCTTCAAATTGCCTTCGAGTGGTGATTTGGCGACAAAAATGCCAAAAGAATGCCAAAATCACAAATTCAAGGACCTAATACCGTGATGTCATGGCAGACGGTCTTCGCACATCCGGGTTTTGACGGACGCTCCCGAGCTAAATCCGAAAGTCTAATTTCGCGCGGCTTTCGCCGTCAATCCATCGACTACTTGATCATGAGAAGCAGAGAGCACTTTATTGCCAAATAAATGTAATTACTCACATATTTGTGTCAAATATAAATTATCCTGATACTGTATTGATATGCGAAGTTTTTTGTGTACTGTGATTTCTTATGAAGGTTTTACTTTTGGCCAAAACCATTGAGTTAACTCGTCGGCCACGCGCATTGTAATACTTGCACGGACTGCGTTTCCTGGCCGAGTGTGTGTTGTGCTTCAATCAAAAAAGTGCGTGATGTCAAGATGAGAAACAAGATACGCCAGTTTATGTAATAAAATTCTAAGTTAAGGGCTAAAATGAGCCGTCAGTGGAATAAAGTTACAAATAATCATTAAAATACTAACTTTAACATTCTCAATTAGTTGAGTTTTGGATTAGAATTATTGAATTTGAAATATAGGTTGCTTGCTCAAACTCGAAGTTTCACCTACGACAGGCGTACAAGTTGAAGCACAACTGAAATCCGCCATGTTTACTATTTCTGGTCCTTGAATTCAGAGTTTTGAGATTGTTTTGGAAATTCCATCGCCAATTCACCACTCACGAAGACAGTTAATGGGATCTAGGAAAGATAAGGCTTCGAAGGTTTATGCAACACCAGACTGAGGGAGGTGCACGCAGATTTTCTTTGGATTTTGGACGGTTGAAGTTGGGAGCCTCGGCTTGGCAAAGTTTAAGTGTCCAACCTTTATGTTTTCTTATATATATTATAGAGTGACGTCATTTGCGATCGAGGAACAGATAAACCCAAGCGCCTGTGATTGAAATCGAACTCGACAATATTAATGGAATTCCCTATGATTGTGTGAACTCAAGATAACCTGTATTTTAGCGCGTAATTACTTCCGCCTCGTCTACAGGTTTTGAACATACTACCTCAGTAAGGGGGCATATGCTATGACGGTCATATACGAGTGCTAAGTTGTCCCAGCATTTTGAGTGTCCACAAGTCACTGTTAAACCTAGCGACAGACAAAACTTATTTTAGGGTATCTCGTAGTGTGGACGGCACTTTGGTGTTACGAGTATATCAAACAAATTTCGCGCACTATGACTCCTAGATTCAAGCTACAAATTTGAGTAAAATCCCTAAATTTTCAAGTTCAGACTCCTACGTATTGGTGTATTGCTGACTTCATTGAGTGCAAACGGGGATTGGATAATCATTCACGTAGACCATAATCTACTCGAGCACAGAATAATAGAAACTTATCGCGATTTCGAAGGAAAGTAGAAGGTAAATGTCAAAAACAATTTAGAGTTCTATTTCGCATACAAATATTAGAGTTCGGGCCTAGATCACATGAAATCTCACTTATTGTCTCGGAAGCTGATTCCTGTACTCGAAACTTGACTCGACATTGAACTATTGCATGACACGCTTCCAGTAAACGTACAAACTCGCACCCTAACCACGCAGCGTAAATGGTTAAGAATCGAGTTTGAGTTCGGAGATACGGCCCCGAGTCCCAGTTCACATGGCAGAACGTACTAAAGTGTGACGTGCCAGTGGCCCAGAATCAAAAGGGTGAGTCGCATGGGACTTTGTTGATCCACGAAGTGCAGAAATTATTGTTTCTGTTTTGCATTTTTAGAAAAAATACATGAAAGTCTTAGTGGAATTTCTTGTAGACCCACAGGTAGAAATTGGTGTTGTGTAAATGGGTTGTATCTAGTTTGAGACACTCTGTAGATTCAGTGGCAACATGGGCCTTATTTTGGTTTGAATTAAGAAGAAATAATTGAAGCTCTGACACTTTGAAATAAGACCAGTTGTACATGCTGATATTTGTTAATCGACTGTGGAAGAACTTAAATTTGTGCTGTTGCAGCTTTTTTCGGTCCTCGGAAAGTAGACCATAGCTTCGCTTAATGGGGCTATTCGGAGAATTCTCCTCGCGGTGTCGCTGCTGTACTAATGGTGATTCAATTGCGCATGCGTCGCTGTCTGCATGTAAACAGCTGGTTGAAAAGACGGAATTGTTATCGAAATACGTCGTCGCACTAAGCCTTATTATTGCTATTTCACCTAGTGCAAGTCTTCGACAGGTGGCCACAATTCCCAAAAGACCTAAGCTCACTACATTGGTGGAGAATTGCGGTCAAAAGAGTCAACTAATTGACAAAAAGTGTGTGGATGCCGAAGCCCGTTTGTGCTCTATGCATTTCCATTGGGAGACTTCACTACCGTTACTTGGTAAGGTTTTAGCAATCAGTTTCTATCGACATCGTTCGGTGATGTTACCCCACTGAATAACGGGTTTATTGAGTGGAACTAAGTGTTTCCGGAAACTCACCCGGGACTCGGATGCCAGGTAGGCTTGCAGCCCATAATCACATATTGTCCTCGGTAGGAGTGCGCCCGATAATATATAAGAGGTGGATGTACATGTACGTGACGCTCAGAAGTCAAGGGTGACTTTTTCACAGCAGTTTCTTTTCAAAGCTATGCTATGTCCAATAAAATTATCTGGATGAGTGAGTTTCCTTATTTTGTAGCGGACCCCACCCCCCGGACTACCAGAGAAGTTACCGAATTAAGATGAATAAGCTATTTAGTAAATGTCGTAACATTGCATTGCAGTAAAAATTGACACTTAGAATGAATTTTACTTGTTGAGATCAGAAGCACATTTTAGGTGTCATGAAAAATACTCATTGTTAAATCACTTTTAGCCTGTTTAACATGTTTTAATTCAGATCTTAAATAAGACTTGGGTACAAAGATTATTAGTTTCTACATATAAACATGAAGATGAAACGTCAAGTATGTTCTGCCTTACAAAAGTAGTTTCTTCTTGAGTTTTCTTTTATAATTTGCTAATATTTCTCTGACTATTCTGTTACAGGTAAGAGAAAGCGACTGAAACCAGCCGCCTGACCGTCTATTTTACCTTTGGACAAAGTGAAAAGCAATCCTTCAGCAATTACCTGAGAGAATTGAAACTAATTCAGAAATTCAGCCCTTGATATGCCTGATTATGGACTGAGTTTATTGGGAAAATTACAACTGCTTTTAACAATGTTGTTTCTTTGTATGTATGTGGTTGTTCTCGAATCTTGTGCATAGCAGATTCTTCTCCAGCTAGCTACAATTGTAAACATACTTTTCTTGCATGTCGAACTTTTGTTCGTAGACAAGTTAAAACAAAACTTCAAAGGCCATCTGAAGAAAGCTCTAAAAATAATTACACACACACAAACAAATCAAATGCAAATAAAGGGAATACTTCATTTTGATCGCTGCACATTTCTATGGGTCAACAGGAAAATGGCAATTCGCAAGCGTATTCGGTAATCGTTTCACCTTTATAAACACTAAGCACAACTGTACTGTATGGGGCGTTAAAACTGAAGCAATATTGTGGCTTCAATAATTGGTGACAAAGTTGCCTGTTGATTGAAAATTTATTTGATCGTCAAAGTGTAACATTAACGGGATTTTTACTGACAAGAAGACAATCGATGCAGTCACTGAATGTCATTCCCCATAATGTGTACCAAATTGAAAAGTTTTACCTTTAGTATAAAGCATTTCTTCTGAAAGGAAAAGTTAATGTCACTCAGTGAGAAAGACCAGGCATTTATACCAGATGCTTTTGGTTTTTATTTCACTGGGATCTAGTTTCAATGGCCTATAGAAGTGCTTGTAAACAAGGTCCAGTTTCGGCACGTGTCTTTTCTTCATGTAACCTCAGTCAACATCAGTAACATCCACAATTAGATCCTTGAAGGTAAACACAACAGCATATCACTTGAATCGTTTTGTGCCCAAAATCTGACCCTGAACTAGACCAGAGTGTCACTAGGTCTTCTTACAGGAAAGGAAATAAGCTATTGTCCACAAATGACTCATCGCCTATGAAAGGGCATCCTCACCAACGAGGCTGACTTGTGTAGCAATCAGATATAGTTCCTCTTCATACACAAACAATCCTCTGACACATTGTCTTATGGTAACTTAGTACTGCGATTCACATTTCTCCAGGCCCACTGACTTGTACATTGTGCCATGCAGCACTGCTGGTGTGTCGAAATGCTGTGGGAAGAGAAAGGAGTAACAAAGCTTATCTATGTAGCAGCTTGAAGTGTCCTTAAAATGTCACTGAACGTGGAACAAATATTGAAATATGAATGATTAAGTACTCCAGCTTGGGTCAAAAATGCTACCCATGTTTTTCAAAAATATGATATGGCGACTGCTCTACAATTTCACACAAAATAAAATAATTACTATTTTCAGAAAGCAGAGGTTTATATAAATAATAAGTATTGTATAAAACTGCGTCTTTATTTTTCATTCGCAGTCATAACAATTCTTTAAACGCATCACTTGTCAGCAAAATATGCAAGTTTTTTGTGACAACTTAAAACCTTTGTTACCCATTTTCAAGCCTTTTTATTTTTGATACTTTCAGCAATTTTAAACTCCAATAACAGATTCATGGGTCTGTCAAGCATACTAGTCTAAGGCTAAGTAAACCGTTTCTCAGACTTTTAATGTTTCTTCTAACAGAAGATATGAAGACTTGGGTCATTTAAATTTGATGGATAATCTTTTTGTTGTTTAAGAGTAATTACAAATCGTAAGGCACCACTCAAAAATGCAATTTGCACAAAACAATGGCAATCTTTTGAATTTATAAACGACTTGCAACATTTCAAGGCATTAGTTAAGACTATTCAGTCACTGAGAATTCAGAAAATGTAATATATTTTTATGGGTTTAGAATTGATAGCAAAGCAGTCTCATGAAATAAACTTGAAGAAACTTCATGAAGGTTAAGAATGACCTCACCATGCTATTTCCCCCATACACTATTACCTGTTATTTCCACACATTTAGTTGCACCAAATTTTACAACCCTAACCCCCTATGCCAATCCCCCGCTAAGGACCTGAATAAGTAAATTAACAAAATGACTTACATACATTTCTTAAAAATAGCTGTTCGTTTTCAAAGACTTGGTTCATTGTCTCTGATATAGAAAGTAGGCTTTGACAACAGATCTGCACTGGATAGGAAGATCTTGCTGGTTAGGTGCAGTCAAATGCTTAAAACTAATTTTTGTTCATTCAGCGACGGTGCACTAGAAGAGATGCATATTTCCTCTGCACGGTACAAACCCTAAAACCTAAAAACCAAAGGTCACGTGAACACAGACACGATAGACTTTCATTTCAACATGTAATAGATTTCCGGAAGACATAGGATAGGGAGTAAGCAAATAGTCTGATGGAAGTTTTGTCACGTACCCTTTGCCATTGGGCTCAGTTGGATTGTAATCTCAACTCACTAAC
The DNA here is from genome assembly GCA_002633005.1 of Phoronis australis. Classification (NCBI taxonomy): domain Eukaryota; kingdom Metazoa; phylum Phoronida; family Phoronidae; genus Phoronis; species Phoronis australis. Next base: position 377,240 of record NMRA01000224.1, on the reverse strand, counting down.
CAAACTCGAGTTGACAGCGTAAACATTCAGCATTGATTGATGTAACTGTCAGTGATAAACCTGATAGAAATCATTCCAAACAATAATACTGCTTTGATGTACGAAAAGATCCCGAGTGCTACGTCACGTATCGTACACGTATAACAACAAACAAGGATTAAACCGACTGGCAACTGCCGCGAAGTCGACATCGGTGAGTACCTCAGTTAATTGGCATCAGTAGAATAAACATGGAATAATCGTTAAAATAATCGCAAACCTTACCTTTGTATAAGGTGGTGCTTACTTCCTCTCACAGAAGCACCCTTTTCACGCAATCTCAAATTCAGTTGACACGGCTGCAAGCCATTTCACCATGTATTTAAAGGGCTCGCAAAATCGAGGCTGCTTAATCTATCACCGCTAAAACACACGTGCCCTCTAGTTAATGTAAATTTTCCGAATAGACTCGATTCACGCGGCAGACATAAAAATCCAAAGCGAGGCTCACTGCGATAAACGAAGCCGAAGTTGATATTGCGGGAGTTAAATGGCCGGTCTTCCGAGTCCAACCTGGATATTAAATCTTAAAAATGTGTCAATAATTAACCACAGAGACGTAAAAAATACATTAGAGAACAAGTCAATGCACCAAAGAGTTGTCTGGCTAAAGGGTATAAGCTTTTTTCGGAAAACAAGGTTCAAAACATGAAAAGTAAATACGACCAAATTGCGGCGATCTACGTGTTACGGCTAGGTATTATGCTGAATGCAGGGTTACGTTTCTTCTTGTAAATTGTTGATAAAAATGCTAATTTCTACACAAACCAGTTCGTCTGCTCTTATTGTTGACGGGTTGATGAAATATTCGACAGCATTTTGCTGTCATGTGCATCTGGTTTAATTTGTTAATCAAGAATATTAACATCAAGCATAGCCTAGCTAGGTCCTGGTGAGGTAGGGACTACTGGGACTAACAACTGATTTGTCATTTATCTGAAAGAATAATTGATGTTATTAAATATATTTTTATTAAAATAAAAAAACCTGGCTCGTAATTGAAAATTATTTTTTTGACCATCAATTCTGCTTTCTTTGTTTTAATAATTCTTACGTCTATTGCATGTGTTAGGTTTCAAATATCAATCTGTGCCAAGTTGAATTTTAAAATTAAAACACGTACATAATTCGTTCGTCTAAAGCATAACCTCGTTTTAGAGCTCAATTTCAGTTAACTGGACAGAGCAAGCATAGTTATCATGTTTTTTCGCAGGGGCCTGGTTCGTTCATACCGGCGAGGGGAAAGATGCCTGTGCCTTCACGAGGGGGATTTTTTCGCCGAGTGACGGGAAAAATCTAGCTCCCGATCACCATCAATAAGACCCCCACCCTGTTACAAGCTCTCATAGGCTATGTCTCAAATAGCATTTTGTGCTCTTTCAAATTGTCATCTGCCGTGAGTGTGTGGTTCACTTGATTTGAACTTCGAAGAAAAATTTCCAATCACTTGTTTAGGTCTCGTGGGGGAATTTCGCGTGATTTTTTAATATTTTTAGAGGGGAATAGAGCCGATATTCGGCCCCAAAATCGAGGGATTGAGAGTTCTGTCCTTTTTGGAAAGAAAAATGCATCATGAAAACGCACTGAGCCCGGGCTGGCCGAAGATTCTCCAGTCGTCATTACTCGACAACGACATGCTATCAAATATGATCTAACTTTTCGAAAACATTTATAAACTTTACACGGACATATTTTCTTTCGTCGCTTCCGCATCTTAGCGTCCTTAGTCGGAGATTGACCTATCGCAAGCTCCGCCTCCTTGCGTAATGTCGACTAACAAACAATAAGTTTTACCCAGTACCGTGTTGTTTGTCGGGTAAAATGGCGGCTTGGAAACGAAGGTGTGTCAATCATGCTGCGTTCTAAATGGTCAGTTAAGCTGTCACTCAAAATGCTGGCGATAGGTCAATTGTAAAACAGACAGTTGAATCAAAGATTTTATAGTTACCTAAGCTTGGGATATAGTACCTTTGGTTGAATGTCCGTATTTTTCCTAGCCGTTCGAGCAACGCGGAATGCAGCTATCGTGGCGAGCCTCGTTTTGGAACTCGCCTCCTGTCAGCGTGAATAGGGTCTATAGCTACATTTCATATGCATGTTAAAGGAGAAAGTCACCTAAAAACAATCTATTTGGTATCAATCTAGGTCGAGTAGTTCTACTAGATAACGACACGTTCGGTTGCGTTACCTGACACCTGAAGGAAGACGGAGGTGTTGAAATTCATCCAACTTGACGTAATTGGTTTCACACCAATAAATCATCAAACTTCGATGTAAAACCCTTAAAATATACCGAGTTCTTATAAAATGTGTTGTTTTATTTCGTTGTTACGGATTTACTGGTATTTGGACACACCTTAGCCTACGAAGTTCGACAGGCCAATTTACCAAGGGTAATGTAGCAGGAGTTTGGGGTCTATTCGGAGATAAATTCAAAATATTCTTCCGTGAAATACACACAGGAGACCCTAGATCTGTGTTGTTTATACTTGTTTTTTTTTTTTAGTTCTAAACACACAAAACGCTTGTTATTCAGGCCAGTGGCTTGGAACCCGATCGGGCCCGTCGCGGCCGCCGGGACTGGCACGAACATAAACCAGCTTAAGTTGGAAACTAAACCTCCAGTCGCGAAAAGACTATAATAGAGAGCCAAAGAAATATTGCGCACGTAATTATTTATGTGAATTAGCCACGAAACTGAAAATCTACTTACTTGTCGGGGGCCGCGAAGTTCCCCTTCCACAAACCGTCAGGGCAAAGGTTATACAGTAACAATGATTTGAATAATGTATTTTGTATTTCTAAAAAAAGATTCCCCTAACATGTGACAATAACATATAAAATCGAGTAATTGTTTCACAACAGCTTTCTGTCAGCAAACACTGAATTAGCATCCGCTCACACGGCCTCGGTACCCGGTCAATTACCTTTCAATGCCGGCATCAAAAGCTGGTAGCCTAACGCAGTGTTTTATTCATTGCTGGCTTCTCAAAACATTTGCACTCACGAGCACTCCAAGGAATTACACACTGTATCTAATGAGACAGACTTTGTTTCAGTTTCATACAAGCATTGGTTAGGAGCATTTTAGGATGAAAATAATTCATTTTGAAACAGAACGCAGAATATAAACATCTACATGACAACTCGCCCGGCGCCAATCCCCGACTTAGTCAAGAGCTCATCCGACGAAGACTTCACGGGTCAAATCGTTAGGTTTCACAGGCTATCAGTTCGAACCAGAATACACTGATCAGTATACTAGAGAGGCGCCGTGAACATGCACAGGCAACGGAACGTATGGATAGTTCTTTGGTAAGCCGCAATTCGTCAGAGAAATCACAGTCGACTAAATGCCGGCAACAGACACGGAGATGTTTCACGGCCTCATACTTGCTATTAACAGAATACCTTTCATTATTCACTACCGCGAGCCACTTCTTTAGGGCTCTCCAGGAAGTCGAAAAAACGATATACCCGTTTTCTTTGCAGCTTCATAATTCGGACAAGCGGGAACCGATGCACCGCAATATAGTGGCAGTCACTCTGCAGACGAACCACTGACGTCGTTGCGTCGCCTCTCACCTTCCTCGCAGGTTAACGCGACACCTCTCGGCAAGGTGAGGTCGACCGTAAGAGGCGATGTGGATATAGACCGATTAAGACGCTAAAAAAGACTAATTAAACCTTTAAGCAGCAAAGGAACCCACTTGATGGCCCGAGGGGCTCACCCAATTATGACAAATAGGACGTGCTGGCGACATCTCGGGGTTTTTTTGTTCTCTAAAGCATCCTTTGGATCGACAATGTCGTGATGGCAGCGTCTCATAATTTGGGTTGAGCAAATTTGGCCGAGTTTTCCCTCCGGATTATTTACAATCTCGCTATTTGTCTTCGTTTTCTCGTTTGCCCACGAGGTTATTGCGCGTGTGTAGCTTTTGAATACGGGCACCACCGTCCACCTTGATATGAAGAGAACCCAGAGTTAACGGTGGCTGTAATTCATGCATGACAAACGAAATGAAAGTATCATTCGTTCCTTGGCAATGTCACTCGGTGGCTTCAGGCCCGTAGCCAGCATTGAGCGGGGGGTGGTTCGAACTAGAACAATGGACCTTTGATGTTTTGCAAACGTCGACACTGTAGATTTCTCGGCCAGGCCCTTGACGCAGCTTAATTAGGGGGCTCTCAACTACGTTCCTGAAATAAGACAAAATTTGTAATACCAATAATCAGGATGCAGTAACGGTTGCTCGCAAAGAACGCAGCTCAAATTCGGATGTAATGTGGCCCAGAAAGTATCGCGGGCCTTACTGTTGAAAGTGTCAGTGCGTAATTACGACCGAGACTTCGCTCGTATTTTACGACCGAAATCGTTTTATCGAATGAGATTTGGTTTGTGAGCTCTGAAGCAGTTGTGCGCTCTTAACTTTAGGCTAACATTTTCGCTCGTAGGCCTAATTTTACGTTCGTAATTTTACGTACGTATTTTCGCACGTAAATTTACCATCGTAATTTCACGCTCGTATTTTTCACATGTTATGAAGTATTCAGAAGGTAAAATCTCAGGTGGAAAGTACATGTACAAAAGTGCAAAAGGTTGAAAATATCAAAGACCGGCTGAAATGTTTTTACTTGTTGTCCTGGCCATCCCAGGCACTTGAAAGTTGTCCGTTTTAGTACATATTGATATCTAGCAGGTTGTCTGACAATGGTTTATATGATTTGTTAAAATAATCATGTTTTTTATTTATTTAGGCAAAGTTTCATTCTTTTACTCTTAACAGTAGGCCTAGTGTGATAAATGACCGCTTTCTTTAGTCGAGGTTTTGGATTTGAGTCCCACTGGGTCTAAACTTCTGAACCCTTGAGCTCCTCAGCTCGGTTTTAACTATATATTTACAAAACATAAACAACAGCCTGTGCACGTCTGATACAACTTGTATCAGACCACGTACAATTATTTTTTTACTCTTAACAATGCCTGCAGATGCCATATGACATTGCAAAAAACATTGGCTCAAAACGGTTTTAGGGGGTTATGCTGTAAAATTTTTAAATGTTGTTGGTAAATCACTCACTCTTTGTTCAAGAAATTTGAATAACAAACCATTGGCATAATAAAACAGTATCAACTGCGTATTTATTTAATGGGTGGTGGTTTCGTGTACTCGTAATTTAAATATAATGACTATACTTGCTAAAATTACGAGCAAAAATACTAGCGTGAACCTTCTTTCGAGCTCACGCCTGACCTGCAAACCAATTTATTATTGGATATAGCGATTTCGGTCGTAAAACACTAGCGAAGTCTCGGTCGTAATCACGAGCGTAATTATGGCCATACGATTTCAATCTGAAAATACGAGCGAAATTTCGGTCGTGATCACGAGCGTAATTATGGGCGAACAATTTCGGTCGTAAAACACGAGCGAAATCTTGGTCGTGATTACAGCCCACTATTCCAAAAGTTCACTACTTCGAAAGTTCACTCACTCAGAATATATCTAAAATTTTGGACCCAGGTGTAATTTTTATACTTTTGCATGCAAAAGTAAACCACTCTTCGCTTATTAGATGCACTCAGTGTTGTACCTATACCGAAAACCACGCCCGGATAATAAAAAACTCTATTTGAATTTCATGCGAATGCTAAATTGCTGCTATGGCTTAAGAATACAGAAAAATGAGTACGTACTTGCATTTCTAAGAGAGAATGAAGTAGGAATATTGATGAACTATCAACCACGATACATTTATCAAACCCGTGTCAATGTCGCATCATTTCATTGCGTCACTGAAAGGTTTAGGACCACTTCGCCTCAACCTCTCCCACCTCAACCTCGCGCATGACCTTACCGAAATTAAATGTAGTTAGTAGACTACATTGTCCTGTCAGTCTTCACAAAGTCTGAGAATCTCATTCAGTCTTATAAAACTTAAAACCACCGTTGTTGAGTCCCTGCTTGAGAAGGAGTCGTTACTTAGATTCAAGAATCACGATTGGCAGTAATTGGAACTGAGCTCATTTGTAAACAATATAATCAATGTTTTAATGACAACTATATATAGCACACCCTTAAAATGGTACTAAATGGACACAAATGGACAAAAAAAAAATATTCATGTCAGTTCCGACTCACTAGCAGACAATCAGAGTAATGTACTGTCGGAATTCTGGTTTCGGAATTGTGAACGTTCGAAGTAAAAACCTTTCGAAGGTAACCTGCGGAGTGGTGAACCTTCAGAGTAGTGAACCTTCGGAGTACTTAACCCTCGGAATAGTGGCATGTAACCTTGGAAACATACTTAATGAAGTTTGTTGCTCGTATGAAATCTGCGAGGCTGTGCACCACTGACAGTAGTTGTAGTACGAGTAGCTGCAACCATTCTGTTGCTGTTCTGCATCTATATCCTAGCTTTAACGGAGAGGCTGATGCTGGACTTTTTCCGCGGGGGTGGGGCAGGGGATTCGATCGAACCCTCCGAACCCCCCTGGCTACGGGATCAAGCCGCTTGAGCTCCGGACTCTTGTTCGTGAGCGATGGGTTGGAAATTTGGTTTCACTAGCTGACAATCGAGCATTGCACAAAAGTGTCTCCTACTCCTCTGAGCTCAGTCTTAGTGCGAATGTATGCGAGGGAGTGAATGATAGCCCGGATGTAATGCGAAAGCGATTTCTGCGGCTTTGCTCATGTTTTTATAGGACCTTTTTGAATTGTTTTGTGCCGAAATATCTTTGCTCATTGAAAATATCTTGCTCCGGATGTTTTTTCCGATCAAACAGCAAGTTCAGATGACAGCTTTAAAAGCAAGTCAAGTGATATAAAATGGCGTAGTGGTCTACAATTTTTCAACAGCTTTATCGAATAAAAATCATTGGCGGATATATGTTGTCGTAGGGGGGAAGGGCGTCCACAATTCTCCATTGAAAATTCCCGCGTAGGCCCTTAATTTGCATTGGCTTTGTTTTTGTTCGGGGGTTCCTTGCTCACTCCCTTCCCCGCAATCACCTGTGGAATTGCAAACGTTTGTCGTCTTACTGAAGCGAGCGGACTCGATGCCGTGATATTAACGATATTTTATTAAAATTTCCTCATGATCAAAGCATTCCGATCACCTTAATTTCCTCTTCTGCAGCATTATATAATTTGAATGAAACGCTTATGGTCGCCAATCTATACGGGGATATGCGACTTAAAAATTTTCGCTTACTGCAAAATTAAAGTTTCTACCTGGGACGTAGCTGAACTATTTCGGCAAATGTGCACCGATCGACTTATTGAGTGCCGGCTGCTTGCTTATGTGTGGCCACATGTTACGCATAACTTGATAAAAATATATGGTGTTTTTGTCCAAGATAATTTAGAAGAAATTAACAGTGTAACGATATTCAAGCCCTGAGCACACGTTTACTCTGTGAATAGAAATACGTATCAATGCGATGCCGTGACGCCTTTCCAATGAGAACAATCACCACTAATGGAACCCGTACGTTTGCTCGCGCACAACAAAAAGGATTAAGTACTTGACGTCAAACGAATTAAGCATCGTCAGATTTATAATTCGGAGAAGCAACTTTGTATTCATGTACAGGCAAAACAAATCAGGATGTACACGGATTCTCTGTTCTTGCCTTTTGTGTTGGTCGAGATACAGACAATATTGTCTAATTTTAATAGCCTCATTCGACACCACAGTGATGATCAACTCCCGTTATTCAAATGGCGAGTACAAATTAACTTTGACCAAACCTGATACTCAGGAAAGATTTCGAGCATTCGTTGACGTTACTTTTCCACTTCAGATGGAGCAACTGGTCAGTTTTAGACTATTGTTGACTCCCTGTGCTGCGTCATTTTGTATTTTATCTACTTAAATGTCAAAAGAATGCCATGTTTTTATTTTTGTTTTTGTTTCTTAAACGAGTGAAGTAATGAAACGTCCATTCAAGATGGCAGTTATGGCCGCCATTTGTTATTATCCTGCCGTCCGCTTGATATTCAGACTAGTATAAAGTCAGCAATAGTCTTTTCATCAAAAATGCTTTGATTTGGTTGCGTGACTGAGTTTTCTTTCGCTTGTCTGCAAAATCTTCTAGGCCAATGACCACGTGACCTTGAAGTAAGTACCACGCCCGTCTAACTCGCAGTCACTTTTGCCGGCACACATGTGTGAAATTTTGTGCTCGATAGACAATAACACAGTTCTCTGGTAGTAATTACCCCCCAAAAATACATATTAAGAGACTTGTACATTTATTTTTACCACTAGGATCACTAGGAGCTTGGGACCTTGCGACCGCCATTTTCCCGCGTATAGGCTGTGGACTGTGATCTTTTATTGTTTATTTTTTTCGCGAATAACAAGTCGATATGTTGATGGAACTTGTCGAAAGCTGGTGTAACTAATTAATAATGACCTTCACACCGGTACTTTTTGTCGGGTCGTACTACATTTCGATTTCACTGCAATATTAACGCTCGGTGTCGGTGCACGATATGCCGGTATCATAGATTATAGTACATGTAACGCCAAAGTCTAAGATGTTGCACATCATACTGTTGAACTCACGCTTCGCTCAACCACGAAGGGAGACCGGCTAGTCGGTTAGTCGACTCATCAAGAACTCAGTTCCAAACCAATATATCGTGGAAATCGACGACCTCCCCGAGAGTCCGCCAAAACTAGTTTTGCAAGAAACAAAGCAGAAGAAATGAACCCGAGTTGTCAAAAGCAAAAATTGTAGATTGGCACTGTTTTCCATGTTTTACATGAAAACGGAGTGCTTTTTGTTTGAAAATACTACTTGTGGAGATAACTCTGACCAGGCAATATATGGTAACATACACGCAGTTTGCTTAAGAATTGAATGATCTTGTGATCACGAATGTTGATAAAATATCGATAAATTTCGCAACGAAATTTGATCAGCATCTGTATAAAATTTGCTCTATGCAGGGACAAAACTTTTTGAAAACACATGATGGTAAGTGTAAGCCAAAATTTTTTTTAAATTTTATAATGTTTCAAGTGTTTGACTATCTAACGCATCGCTGACTGAGTCTCAAACAATTTCGAATGACTTGGTCAAAATTAAATAGTACTCGCCTTTCTTATTTGCCCAATTCGCTCTGGAAAAACACGATACCCTGGTAATTACAACTGGTAATTACCTACGCACGTAGTTTTAGTGGGTAATAATCACTTAATCACAGGATTGAGTTGTCACCTGAAAGTCATGGACTTCAACAGTGGGGAAGTTGAGAGTCGCTGGTCTCCCAGACTTTTGCGAAAATAGAAGCAAAAGAAAGACGCATTTAGGTTGCGTAAAAAAAACATTTGCAAAAAATCTCATCGGTAGATATCATTGATTGTATGAAGAGTGTCTTTTCTTAGAAGGTAAAGAGTCAGGTGAAGACAATATGTTGCGCCAGTTCTTATCAAGAAAATTCTGAGATTAGTGTGGTGGCTGACTTTAATACGACAAGATATGTTATAAAACTACGGTGGACAGTACAGTATTAGACACTAATGAGCTGTTGAATGTTGCCATTTTTTGATGAATGCGCCGAATGAAATGAAAATTAATTTATAGCCAGGAAATCTTCAATATGTTTTCTTTCTCATTTGATATCAATTTCAAACGAAGTAAGCATAGGGGAATAGTTAACCTAAACTATGTTACTTCTAGTTTTTAACATCAAGGTAATTTCTTAGGACTTTTAGCAGGAGGTTTCAGTGGAGACTAAACTATTTGCTGACATAGGGCTGGGAGAATATGAAAACGAGTGAACATAGGGCTGGGAAAACAGAAACGTGTGGTAATAGGGTTGGTAAACATGGAGACGAGTGGGCGCTGGGCTGGAGAAACATATAGGTGAGTGGACATAGCGCTGGGTAAACATCAAGTGCGGCAATAGTAATGTGTTCGATACTTGTCAGTTTTTTGTTCATAAGCAATCAACTTGATCAAATAATATCGAAACTCAGTTGGTGTACAAGGTGGAGAAGCCACAAGCGAGACCATAACCCGCCCCATCGAAGAGATGCCGAAATACCGTTTTTACGGCCAAAGCCGGAGTTTTCCTTCGAGAACTGCCTTTGCGCCACCCCCCCCCCCCACATCAGGTGAAACGGTTCACTGTAGAGACTAAGAAGTACATGTATCTACACCTTGAAATGCACTCAAGGAAGTACCAATGATTACTCTTCATTATTGCACGTAATTGGTGGCAATCAGTGTCATGACGTCTTCATCCCGCCAGCGTAATCATCCAAGGTCGCGTTCTGTGGACGTCTCGCGAAAACGCAAGATTGCGCAAGGTGTCGCCGTGCATTATCAGTGAAGCACGTGACCACACTGCCTCACTTGAGAGATTCAGCCCAGTTTACCAGCGTTGAGGCCTGAAGTTCTATGCTGCTGGGAGAAAGGGAGATAACTATTGTATTTCGCCCTTAATTGCTAACGTTTAGCGAGCTTCTTCGGAAACCGTAGATGTGTTGTTGACTGATGAGTATTACGCATAATTGTAGGACTCTTGATTATGGCTGAAGAGTCTGTTATTCTGCTATTCCTTGATTGTTTGCTCGTATACGATCTGTTAGATTGCATACTGCGACACATTCCGGAACCGAAAGGCGAAGAATTAATTGTATCGGTATCTGAAAATGCACCAGTGTGACTCGCCGAAAATACATTTCCAACATGGCGCTGTTTGTTAGATTTCCATTGGGAGTGGTTTCCATGAGACCACATTTTTCTCTCCCGATTGTAACTTCCGCGACAATTTACTTTGAGGTGACTGATAAACTTGTCGTCAAAGGATTGTTGCGCGTTTGATAAAGTGTGCTTTTTCCGCAAGTTTAACGACTTCGTTTCCTTATACTGGATACTTAAGGGAGATTCTTGAACTGTTGGCACTGTCCATCCGGGGAACTCTAGCGTTCCGTTTGCGCATGCGCCATATGTGCACCCTGACTTACGCCATTCACTAACGAAATCCATTCTATCAATTTCTTGATTGGGCGGTACAGGAGGAGTGTTGTCTTCCACAATACTTTTTTTCGTATTCAGTTTGCTTTTCACTTTTTCCTTTTTTTCATCGGGTTGTTTCATTTTTTCCTGAGCAGCGTCATTTGAAGACTGTTCATCACTAATATCATTGTATTCGCTGTCTTCGATTTCAGGTAATGGTTTTGGAGGCCTTCGCAGCCGTACTGCTCGAGGCATCGGAGTCAAATATGAGGGAAAAGAGTTATTTAGCAAATCAATGATCTCAACAACATTCATCATTCCGTAGTCGTACGCCATCTGTCGACAGGCTATGCGGTACATATCACAGCAAGATTCTTTTTTGTCGTCTTCAATTTTCATATCCTGCAACAGTGAAAGTGTTGAACTTCATTTCTTCCTAACCTGTCGTCAATTTTTTCAGCTTATACGACATCAGGGGCCTGCCTCATCAAAATGTCGTAATTTTGCGGAGGTTTACGCCAATTGGCATCAAGACTGGTCGTAAGTCTCCGTTTTGACTCTATGTTTATGTGGAACATTCTAGTGAAACAGGACCAAGCACAGAATAATCATCTTATTTACTGTTTAATTATTGGTTAATGTCGGCGTGATAATCACTTTCGGAACTATAGCTCAGAGCTGCATTTTTTTAATTATGAAATTGAATTTCTACATAAATTGTATATGGAAACATGGCCTCTAGAAATATGTAAACAGTACCATCAACACGGCTTCGAAGTTAGGATCCACTCCGTTGTCGAGCAGAAACTCCGCCATTGCACTCTGTCTGCACCGAATGGCCACCATTAGCAAATTCTGGTCGTACTGAAATCACAAAAATGCATGTCGAATTTAATTAATTGTGAGCATTTGAGCTATCAAATTACCTTTCAGACCCTGAATGTACACCGGAGTATACGTCGATCTGCAGCAAACTAGATACTTGATTAGGAAATTAGGAAAGTGTGTAGAAACTTCTAAGACGGATTTTCAAACTTTAAAAATGTGCATTTGTAAGTGTTTCTTCACAGTGTCTTCCGCAATGTGTAGGAGTGTCTTGCGATCGGGTTTGGCGGTGCTGAACCATAAGCGTACACTAAACAATTGCAGCCACTAAAGTGAATGGGGAACCATTACTACAATGTCGGATTATGGGGTCAGGTCATTTTTTTTTCGTTCCAGTGACGCTCAATGCTTTTTTTCAGCCACGTTTGGTTTTACCTACTTTCTTTAGAAAATGGTAATTGCTAAATGACTGGGAATTTTGCAGCTTGTAGTTCAAGCGAAGGACTCTAGGCCTACCACTGGTATTTGCTCAATTTAGTTTTAGTCTGTTCCCTATGAAAAGGGACCGTTCGGTGACACTTTGACCTAATTTTTCTCAGTCGCCAGTTTTGTATCGGACTGGTCGGCACTTACTTTTCAGCCACATTTAAAAATTTGTAGGCTCATTGTAATCGTATGCGAATGGTGGCTTTGAGCTAGAAACTGGTGATTCTATATTTTATGTCGTACACTAAAGTACGGGAATTTCACTTTACAATCGGTCAGTCGCATTACGGATTTGCGAGGCAGACCCCCTCCGGTCCCAATACGAAAATCCGCCAGCACGCCGCAAAAATGTAGCTTTCCCCCACCCCACTATATCGACATCCTAGATTTCGTCAGTGAGTTTTACTGGACTCGGTAATTTGTAAATGCTTAGGTCAAGCCTGCAGTTTCAGACATATTTTCAATTTGTAATCGAACATTCTGAAGATGGAACAGAGTAAACTGTTTTTTCAAGCAAAACTGTAGAAAAAGCTGTTGTGTATTAGTGTAGATTTTCGCCACAGCTGTCCCGCGAGCGCTAGAATAATTATGATCGCCAAGCTAGCGCGCCCTCTATTGTCAGATATTGTTATTCAATCCCTGTGCACTGAGTAAGAAAGTTCTAATCACATTGCTTTGCTTATCGTACAGATTTTATCCATAGCTTAGACAGATTCGGCTAATCCTTCTTTAAATCCCCAATTACCTGTGAACTTGCCAGTTTCAGACAAGCATGTCGAGTGACATTCAAATTTATTGATTAATAGGTATAATCCGCGTCAGTTTAGATTAAGCTCTGTATCCATGGCCGGCTAGTGCGTATCGATCAAGAGCTTTTGCGAATTAAGTGGCATTTTGTTGCTGCTGAAATGAACCATCTTCAGTAATCAATTGTCAAATTGTCGTTTTCAAGCGTAAAGTTACCGAGTACACTCGGGATTGACAGTTCGAAACACAGGAAGGTACCATGGGCGGATCCAGGATTTTGAGTTAGGGGGGGCAACCAGAATTTCACCACATGCGCGCACCCACCCTAGGATTTGTGGACCTTGTTACTAAAAAAGGTAAAAAAGGTAAACGGGGTTTATTCAAGGCTATGCATTCTGCATTCGCCCCAACCCCGAACCCCCCCAGGCGCGCGCATTTACCAGTCAGCAACTCGCACCCCGAACGGCCAAATGGAATCTGGGAGAATTTTAGGGGGGGCGCCTCCAATTCACTTATTGGGAAGATGGCGCTATTGGTGGAGGGCAGTTGCACGTTTTAACTGACCAATTTCGATAAGTAATTTTTAATGAGTGTCTGAGCACTTGTGCTGATAAAATTTTCAGTTTATTTGGTTTTCATCTATATATAAGTTTAATAATGGGACTCATAATGTGCTTGGAAACTGATTGATTTTGAATTCGTTTCGTAGTATTGTAAACGACCATTAACCTTTGAACATAACTCTTGAAGTCGTCTGCGCAAGTTACTCTCGTTTACTGCATAAAACACATACACATACATACACACTGACACTCACGAGGCGAGAATGGAGACAGTCTCAATTTTTTTCTGTGGGGTTTGAACGTATCGGTCTTCAGCTTTCTGATCTTGATGGGGATCTTATTTGTCGCGTAATGGTAACGTGCGTGGAGAAACTGCGCTGTTTGAGCTCCAGTTTCTTTAGACCACATGTAAAAGGTCACATGAAATAAAAAACCCGATGTTCTACCATAACTCCTTACCCATTCCATGTTGATATCTGCATTTGGTAGGTCGAGGAGGTCTTCTAACAGATCTATGTCACCCTTTCTCACTGCGTTATGCATTGCCTGTAACAGATAACGAGAGAAAAATCCTTGATGTGTCGGTGATGGTCTACGTATGCGCCGCATTTTGTGAATGCTTTCGACTGCGGTAAATTCTCTTTATGTTCTTATGAAACCAAATATTTAAAGCGAACAAAATCTGATATCGAGTTTTGAAGTTGATTTTTTTAATTTTAGGTTACCGACAAAATGACATTCACTCCATTATCGTGAACTAGGAAAAATTGGACAGCAATGCATATAGGGGTGTACTTTACTTATTCCTACTGTAGCTGGGAAAAGTTTTCGATTGGTGAAACTCATTCTGTGCACTGACCAGGCGAAAACAAAATGTCAGACCCCGATACATTTTTGTTCAACTCTTTTCAGCCCTCACCTGTTTCTCCTCAAACGTCATCTCCATGACAACGTCAGGCGCGTCATCGTCGTCCTCGTGGTTTTCCTGAAAATAAATCAAAGTACACACGTTGGTGAATAAAAATTGCTTCTGTGCTTTGTGGCTTTATTGATTTACAAGAATTGATCGAATGAAGCATTTGTTTTGTTTTCCCAATGTTTAATCTCTGTTTTAGTTTACCTAAGTTACACGTGTAAATCAAATAAAAAAATCCCTGTGTCAATATGGACAAAAGTTGTTACAAAGTGCATGGTGACGCCAATAAGCGCAGTTAAGAGCTTCTCCAAAGTCCAACTTGTACATCGCCTGTGGGGAACATTGCTAAGTTATTAGAATGCGTGGATAATTCTTTTTCGAGGTCAGGCCTTAGTAAAGCTTTTCGTACACTAGTATCCAGTGAACGACCGTTCACATGCTTCAGGTCTGACGACCGTTCACATGCTTCTGGTCTGACGACCGTTCACATGCTTTAGGTCTGACGACCGTTCACATGCTTCAGGTCTGACAAGGCGTTTTTCTCAGTGTGCTTGATGCGTTCCATTGTGCAATTTCAAATTGGCCGTGCTGTTTTGTGTCGCAACCTGTGTCATCTTTGAAGCATTATTCCTCATCTTCTCTCCGCAAACTGTATCACGACCCCTCTACGGATAAATATTGATGAAACCCCAATTTATACAAATTGTAAGTCACTATACAGGCATTATCATTTGCCTTTGTTTACAAGTCAAACCAGCAAATTGCATTTACTAAGTTCATGCCTAAAGAACATAATCGATTTTTCTCATACGCTGTGTCACTTGATTCAGTGGAGTTCCCTCAGAGGAAAAACGAATATTACGTCGTCTCGCTTACAGCGTCGAGTTACAGGTTGTGCCTCGGGTGGGAATAGTTAATAGCTTATTGCCTTGATATTCGATCGGCTTCGTAGTGTTTCACAACGCAAAAATATGATAATGATAATTTAAAACCAAATACAAAGAGGTTAAGTCTAAGCCTCTGTTAGTAGAGTATGGAGTAATTTTTGGAGGTGAGCCTTACCATAGAACTCCGCCTCTTTAAAACTGTGACCTCTAACTCGAAACTAAAAGCAGGCTTATAAAGAGGGCGCAGTCTTAACCGATTTTAATGGCTGCGTTCCAGCAAGCGATGACATAGCTTTCATGTAACTGTTCGGAGTATGTTCGTCATTTTATTCCCTCTGAAATTGAATGATTTAACGGATGGGTTAACATTTTACATGTGTATGCGGTCGGGTCATGAAAACAGGGTAGCCAGTCTTCATCCATCACGGCCCGCACGGACATTCTCAGCGTTTCTTTTTCTCAGCAACGCAATTTATTTTCTTACGAGCAATAGTTGTTTTTTTTCATTAACCGCAATTCAGTTCTTACGAGCTTAATTCTTTTTTCAATAACCGCATTCCGTTTCACCACTGATAGGATGCGCAGGTTGCTGTGCTTGACACCGCCTGACATGATAACAAATCTGCAATGGATTGAATATGTGCGGTTACTGAGAAAAGAATTGTATTTGTAAGAACAGGATTGCGACACTTGAAGAAAGAAATGCAGATCGTGAGAAAAGAAGTGTGCTCATGAGAAAAGAACAATGTTAGTGCCTTTGAGGCCTCGGGGGGGAGGAATAGAACTTCAGCTCGCTTTTCATGGTGAAAATTTACAAAAAGAAACCAATTACACGGATTGCATCGGAGATACAAAACATAATTTACAGCAGTTTTATATATCGTCTCACTAATAATTGTGAATGCTTGTTGTGTACTTTTTGACATCTGTTCGTATTTAAAGCCCCAGACATTGCCAACTGGAAATTGACAAATTCGCCCTCGGAGGAATTTTAATTCGTTATTTATTTTACTTTCTAGAAACTCGAAAATTACCTTTTAAACGCAGCAAAATTTTCGGTGAATCCTCATAACAATTAAAATATCATTGTAAAACAAAAAAATCCTGTGGCGCAGAAATTGCACTTTAAGTTTTGTTGAACGCTTCATCGTCGTCTCAAAAATGGCACGACTTTTAATTAAAACAACATTAGAACAAAACGATTTATAATCCAAAAATAACACCTTTGATGAGTTCCGGCCGATGATAGAATAACCATAGAAAACAAGAGCGTTAAACTTCCACGGTTCCATTTGTGACCAATTCAAAATCAATTAAGAACACTAGATACGTGCTTACCATTGTGTTCCAAGGAAATAGTCATATTACAGAAACATCGCTCAATATACCGTTGGGTAAAGCATTCACAGGAGGGGAATTCTATGGTAATGTTTACACTGCCAATGCAGTAATGTGAGTAAGCCTGTTCATCTCGGCTCCTACACTCATTTCCATTACGATAGCACTTCGTACTGCTATTCGTCGACCACTGCAAGTATTCAACGATACCAAAATAAAATAATTTTATATTTCTAGTCTTCATCTCTTCAACCTTGTGGAGGCTAGATTTACAAGAGCTAAGCTATTTATTACCCACTTCATTTCGATGCACCGTCTGCGGCACTCTCTGACATTCAAGCGTTCCACCCATTAAATGAACAAAGGCTATATATCCTTAACAGTACTTGTCCAAATTCTCAGGGTAAAGCTCAGGCAGCCAGTTTAACTACACCACTCCAAAAACTACAAATAATCTCCTTTACTGTTAGATCTCGGAAAGTACGATTCTAAAAGGGCCTGAATATTTCTAATACCTGACTACTCTATGAGAGGGGTTCTCCTTTTGTTGTCAGTAGTTTTATGTGTAAACCTAGAGTATCCTCAATCAATATAGGCTTACGTTGGAGCATTATGACTCATCAGATTCACGAGAAACTTTTAGACACGATGTTTTACACACTGTTTTTTAAAACGCTGTTAGAAATTGTTTTCAAATGCTCTACTTAAGACGAGAGGATATCAAAAACGGTTAAGGAAGACTTGAAGGGTGACGTAGAATGATTATCAAAGGCAATAAAGTTATTAGAAAACTCTAACAGCGTATTTGAGATTTCGTCTTGGACATTTAGAGCAAACAAAATTTGGTCATCACGCCAATGATGATGTTGTTCATCGGTTTTGTTGTGATGTACTTTCGTTTTTGTTATTTTTTATAAAAATATGGTCACGGTAACCCAATTGATGACTGACTGATATGAAGTTAAAAAATTACTGGTTTTCCACTTTTAGAAAAAGAAGCTTTATAGAGTTAAATTTTACAACTTTGCATATATTTGAATAAATGCACATTGACCTAACGATAAGGTTCTAAATAACATGGTTACTCGATATTATTCGTCAAATTCCATATGACGTTTTTGTGTTGTTATTGTTTGGTGATGAAGTATCTACAAATTGGCGCAAACGGAGGAAAAGGACGAATATAATACATGTAGACATTATACACTGTACCGGGAGACCGTGTTTGCTTCTATCATATTCAATTATTAAAAAGCGCACAGTGACTCTTTAATCAGAGAAAACGTTTTCAATTTTATTGCGTAATAGAAGTTCAGTGACCAGACTTTCATTATTTCTAATCACTTATTTCCTTGTTCTTATTTTATATTTCAATCTTTTATAAACGTGGGACCTCGTTTGTATAGACGAATAAATAATAATAGATATTATCGGTGATGTCGGATACTTGTGACCGTTTTTCTGTGATACTGCGTTGATAAAATTGACAGTTTTATTACGTCATGTCATTCTAACCAGGGGCGGATCCAGGATTTTGAGTTGGGGGGGCAGGGCAGAGTATTGTTCAGGATTTTGCCCGTCATACATTCGCACTCCCGAACTGCCAAACTGAATTTGGGAGAATTTTAGGGGGGAATGGCCCCCTTGGCCTCCCTTGAAATTCGCCAATGCTAACCTTTCCATAATGTACGCACGCGATGCCTTTTAGAGAGACATTGGACTTCAGTCGACTACAAAATGAAATTTCGAGTCTGAGTTCGAGATCGAGTTCGACATAAGGCACCGGGCCCTGAGCACACGATCACTTTCATGTTCACGTAGAAATTTACCTGTTGCGAAACCCATTTTTGTTATTGTAACCAGAATCGGCACGTCCAATTAATTATGCGTCATAATTCACGTTCACGTAGCTTTGCGAAACCTTCTCAAACCGATGAACACTTCGAAATAAAACATTATTCTGACTGTACTACCAACAATATCATTTACCTAATAACATGTAGAAAATGTCCCATTCAATATGTAGGACAAACTCAAAGTAATCTACAAACTCGGTTTCGCAATCATAGATTTAACATAATACATAAAAACATTTCTGATACTATAGGTAATCATTTCAATTACAAAAAACATAATCTACAAAATTTTTCTGTACAAATAATAGAGAAACTCCAATATCCCAGTACAACTCACAGACTCAAAAGAGAACAATTTTGGATAGATAGGCCTAACACACTTGAACCCAATGGATTAAACATAAAGACTTCTTAAATCACATCTTTAATTACTTTTTTCAGTAACAATGTTCATTACGCCAAATATCAGATCTCATTTGTCATATCGTGTTTGATTTTACTTTATTTCTATTTCTGTTGACAAAGGATGTTATTATATCCGAAAATTTCAGTGATCCATTTAGTTGTTTTATTTACGTATATTCGTCAAATACTCAAATACTACCGGGATTACGTCACGGCATGTATGAAGCGGTATTATAAATGCGTGACTTTCACATTTACGTCGCTTTGCGAAACTTCTCTATTATCAGTTTTACGGCCGAAAATTAATACCATATTTTGTGGATTGCTGTTGAATGAAGTTATTTGCTTTGACAGAGTTATAAAGCAATAAAAACCGTTGCGTTTTCTGATTTATTTCAAATCGCAAATTCTAGCCGTACAGTAGTTTGCGGGTATTCGCTGAAAACAAGGCCGGTTACTTAGCCATAGCCCCGCCAGAAGAGTAACGTGGGGGTTACAGGTTCCATTCCACGCTGGGACTGGTCTCAGAAAATCGTTTTTTTTTCTCCCCAGTAATGTAACTTTAATCATATGACAATTTTTTTCTTGAATTAAGTAAATTATATGACCTTCCCATTTCGATTCTATTCCCAACTGTACTCTACTACAACGAGGTACATGTAGCACGTGAAATATTTTCGAAATTTTCTGCGCTGGTCAACTCCGAAAACCAACCCAATGTAACACTTAGTTTTGCAGGGCTTCACCTACCGACCATGATGCCTCTTCTTTGCTGTATTCGGAGGAACTCTGGTCGATTTCACTGGCGCTCCCTTCTGTGATTACTGGTAGAGGACTTTTAAGCGGCTTTGCATTGTCGCTCATTTCAGAATCGGAACTCGAAGAATCAGTTTCGTCCTTCCTCAACGAAGCGTCTTCTTTGTCCTGTTGTACTCCAGTGTCCTGCGTCGAACTGCACATTTCATCATTGAGTTCAATGGAAGTTTCTTCGTTTATGTCTACGTTTTCATGTTCACAGTTATCGAATGTATCCGATGACTGTTCCGTTTCTACCAGAGAGTACATCGGTTCTTTATGACTGGTTCGAGTGCGAGCTGACAACGAATACCTCCTCCGACCTCCCTTCTCCAAATGGCTGTCTGCCCCCGCCTGTAACCGTGCACCCACCAGCTCCGCCTGCAAGAGTTTCATTTGCTTTGCCACATTTTCAACTACCTGCATGCTGCTATTGAAGGACGCCTGTGCTTTATTGCGAAGCTTCAAATCATCCGCGGTACAGTAAAAACTCATCCTGTGAGCTGCCATTGCTCGGGTGTGGCCCGAACGAAGTATGGGTGCCGACCACGGCCGAAATGTATCCTTACTTCGGCTCATGATTAATGAAGCCTTCAATCCGAAACGTAATCACAACGATTGTAAGAAGTACTTGTTTTACAACGAATTTCTTTAACGTTATCTTTTTCCACGGTCTCAAAAGCTGATAACGTGCGGAGGGATGTTATCGAGTTTGATATGAAGCCCGACGTTTGTCGTGTCCTGTTGCTCCGCTGACAACTTGACACTTGTAAATCCATGCCCTTGATCGTTGTAGGCAAAACAATCGGCTACGGGATGTTGCCGGTAGCCTAGACTGATTGATTTCCAATGGCTGCCGACAGTGTGCTTAGCACAGTAAATATAGCACCTTTGCTGAACAGCAGAAATCGTTCAATTAAATGTTTATTTTATCGCTCGTAACCATTCACGTGTTTTTATATCACAATACAATGCCCGCTCAATGTAAAGCAAGGTTGAACAGATTGTAATGTGAAAAAGAGCTTGGAAAAAGAGTCGCGTAGTTGAGTAATAGAAATCAAAGAATTACCAGTTATTGATTTATGCAACAACACTGGCAGTTATTAGAGACGAACAAAAACAAACAGCGGCAGCGAGTGAAGGAATGCTGGGAAAACATTTGTCTATGAAATCGAACGCGTTCTTGTATGTTTTAGATCCCGTATTTGGAATATGGAAAAAGAAGATATCCAATTAACACCGATTGAATCAATAACAGTGAATGTAAAACATTGAAATGGTAACAGAAAATATCTCTAAAAATAAATCTGTGTGGAAAACTAAGTTACATGCAATTCATTTGCATGCACTCATTTTAAGCTCGTGTGCGTGCGCTCGTGCGGAACTACGCCAACATATGATTAGGCGAATGCACTTTTGAGTACAATACTTGAGTAAAACGAAACAGCACTTGAGCGTAGTCAGCTACTCCGAACAGTGCATGTTTTTAAAAGGGTACGAAAACCAGTATTGGTATATTAGCAGGTATTAAAAACGACATATCTAAAATAATGTTATGTAACCCTGTGACAACCCACAAAAGTTTAGAGGACATTTTGAAACCTCTTTTCAAAGTCTACTGACCTACGCTTTTAGTGAATTACACGGCAAGTCTGCGTAAAGACCACTCACTAACCCGTGACTTCAAGAGTACGAGTTTTTAGCAGATTCCTGCTTTTATCGTTCAAGATTGACGTCAAATAGCAGGTGTCAAAACGAGAACTGGTTTCAAAAAATCACCAAGATAGGGCTTAGTATCATTTTAAGTACAAGTGCTACATAAAAGGAGCATAAATTTCTGTTTAAGACAAGCGCGTGTGACAAGCGCGTGTACAAAAGACACTCGCGTGCGCATTTTATAAATTAAGCTTAGGAGCATCTCCTACGTCGGTGAACATGGTCATGACCTTTATTTTTTGGAAAATGCCTTCCGATATAGGCGCACACGCCTATATGAGAGCATCCACGGTGTTCATTCAAACATCATCAAACAAAGAAATCAAGAATGTTTTATTTTTTCTGTTGAAAGTGTACTTTTCAACAAGGAAATAATTACACGCTTTCATTTTTGCAAATGTTAGCAAGTGGAGTTTTTGGGTTGACACTTTGTTGTTAAGGTAAATTATGACTCTGAACTTTGGTCCTGTCTTCATGAAGCAGACCCGACAATGAAGAGCTTCTAAATACCTCAGTGACTGAAGAAAAAATATACGCAATGATTGTGTGGTCGTGACTATCTATTGTTCTCAGGTTCATCGGAGGATTTCTTCTCAGCTCTCCACGAAAGCGCCCTTTCCTCAATGCTGAGACACGTCAAAGCTTTCACAAACGGAAAAACAATGGAGGTACACGTGCACTGTTTTAACACAAACCTTCCCCCTATAGGTGCAAGAATGCCTAATTTAGACAGAGCTACAATACTACTCTACGTCAATCAAAAGTAGCGCACAAAGTACACCTCTTCAGTTAGTTATTGGGGTACTAGTACAACAGTTTTGTCCTCTGAGCACACAAATGTGTGGACTGAATTAGGGGACCGGTGTCCGGTTGAATGAAACAAAAACAAAAAAGGGACCCAGCTAAGTTCACTAAATCTATTGCGTGTTTGTGGGCTTCAAGAGGTGAAAGCAATATTTGTAATTTTTTTCTCACAACGTGATAAGGACTGTGTTTTGCAAAGATGGTAGTTGATTCTAATTCTAAGTTAAACTATTCTAAAAATTTTAAGGTTTTATTTAAATGAAAACGATTTAGAAACTGATAATCTTCCAAGAGTATTTGTGCAAAGTTTTACACGTTTTCGATGTGCAAACCACAGACTGGCAGTGGAAACTTGCCGCCACTTAAACATGATATATCAAGACAAGTGTGTACATTATGTTCGAGGAATTGTGTCGAGGATGAATATAATTTTTTGTTAGTTTTCGACTCTTTTTCTGAAATGAAAGCTAAGTTTCTAAGTGAGATTTATGTAATGCGGATACCTTAGTAGTGAAACATGTATAATAAGAATCTAAAAAAGGAACAACTTGTGTATTACTGACTAGTATGCATAGCATCGCAATGAACTTGTTTCTTTGTTGTACTTTGGCCCGAAGGCCGTGTGTGTAAATAAAGAAGATATATACATATACATATACAAAATTGATTAAATACACGACACTTTTCGTTATTAACAGTCATTTTTCCGTTCCGTTCGTATGCTCGGAATAAAACTTTACACTCAACGGAACATTGGTGAAGTAATTGACCAAGAGCCATGATTAAAAGGTACACTATATTTCGAAATATACTTGTTTCATTCTTGTATGTGCTATGAACGAATATTACATTGGTCAAACGGTTTGCAGTCTTTCCCGTCGGTTATTTATATATCTTCAAAATGGCACCATTCAAGATCATTTTCTGCAATGTCACGAACGTAAAATCACCCGTCGAGAAATTGTGGAAAATATGTCAATTCGGTACGTAGAGCACGATGTGCTGCGTTTGAAAGTATTAGAGTCCCTTTTAATTGCTTTTGAGAAGCCTATTTTGAATGAGCAGCAAACAGGGTCGCGCCGCACATTACACGTGTTTGCGTGACTTTCCTGTTACCCCAATTCATTAGTCATTCTTTGCAGTATTTCATACCTGCCATGTCCCACTGTGTGTGTCATCAGCTTATGCTCTGTGGTGGCATTACTGCGTCATTTTATATTCACTTAATAATAATAATAATGATAATAATAATAATAATAATAAAAATAAACTTTATTTAAAGAGGATAAAAATACAATAAATGTAAAACATGCTTTAGCTAAAGGCTAATATCAAGCATGGTCCTCTGCAGCAAGAAATTAAATTAATTAAATTAAGTTAGATAAACAGATTAAATTAAGATACAATAAGATACATTAAATAAAATAGAATTTACAAATCGGATAAACAAATTGAATTAAAGATAAATAAATAAAAAAAATGTTTGGTAAATATATTGGAAAGACAAAAAGGAGGGACATCTATGACGACCACAGGTAACTGATGAGGTGGTGTCTGAAATTATTATAACAATCAGCATCCTTAAGACTATTAGGCAAATTGTTCCACTGTTTGATGGTCTGAATAAAGAAGGACTTAGAATAAAACGATGTTCTGTGTCTGGGCAAAACCAAATTGTTTGAGGCAGAAAATCTTGTCCTGATCTGGTGGCTATTTCGAACAAGTACGAGATTATGAGATAGATAAGTCGGTACATTACCGTGAAAGCACCTATGCATCATACACAGACGCCTATATATAAAACATTTGTCAATAGGGAGAATGAAACAAGTTTGTTTCGAAATATCGTGTACCTTTTAATCATGTCTCTTGGTCAATTACTTCACCAATGTTCCGTTGAGTGTAAAGTTTTATTCCGACCATACGAACGGAACGGAAAAAAGACTGTTAATAACTAAAAGTGTCGTGTGTTTAATCAATTTTGCATATCGTACTACGTACGTACATATATATAAAATAGCGATTATCTTATCTTATGCTGTTTGAGTATCATCACTACACTAGTTTTTGGCTTTGATACTAAATGAGAGTGAACTCTACATTGGATTCTCAATATTGTCGAAAATAAGTAGGAAACTTTTCGAGCAACGCTCCCAATTTAGGACTAAATCGCTAATCATTTTGATTGCATTAACGGCTCAGGTTACAGTTATATTAATAGAAAATGACAAAGAAAATTTCATAATAAATATAAAAACGATGAAAACATTACATCTATGCCTAATGAACGAAACAAATATGAAAAAGATTTATGGAACTTAGTTGAGTCCCTATTTGGGACAGTTTCATGCAACCGACCACAGGGTCCCACCCTTCCTGGACACGGTCAAAAAGGTGGAGAAATTAATGGCGACCGGTGAAGAAGCAAAAATATTTAGTTGTCTGTGAAATCTAAGGGGTCGTTAACCGTGAAACTAATGATTTTATATCCATGAACCGTGACACCACCCCTCCGCTCTTCACCACTACTGCATAAGTTCGCGCGCTGCAGGATACAGTGCCATCTTTTGACAACACGGAAAATGGGCGCAAGCTTTCGTCTGCTGCTTGTTTACTGATTAAACCTCTAGTTGGTTTGACAACATCATAATTTCCACTTCTTATTCCAAGCACAAATATCTGGTAATTATAATACTTTAAAAAAGACATTTGAATATAATTTGATTTATCTAAAACAGTGTAGGAATTCAAGTTCAATTCATCAGTAACGGACCATGAAAACGAACTCATTGGTGTTTATTAACAAATAATTCCACAGAATCAATGAGGTTATATGTATTTCATGTTGCGCTGTCTAAGATATTTGTTTTTCCGTGGTTCTTGTTCGTGTTCAAGTCTGTTAGCCGCGCTCATTGCTTGCAGGATCAAGTCGGTCTCTCTGCTTGAATTAACCAAACTGGAAATTGGCGTCATTGCTGATTCGCATTGTGGCCTGTTCATCTTTGCAAACATGTTTTCCTTATAGGGACTATATCCAGACCTCCTGATAGCATCTGGCTCCTTTGTCCACTAGGAATTGTTTTCTTTGACGTGGGCCCGAGCATCTTTCTCCCTTTGTTTATTATGTTATCTATTTCCAGGCGCAATTCGTTTATTTTCTTGTTCATCTGAGACGAGAAGTGGTCACCTATGTACTTACAGCGCCACTCATGAGGGGAATAGTACGCGATCATCGCCCGTTTGTCTCGATCACTTGGGCCCTGGTAGTCCCTTCTGTCATTTTTTGTCATTTCTTGTTTGCGGGCATCGAAACACGAGACCAAAAAGTCGTCATTCGTGTTCTGCCTGCTGATTGCCTGAGCGCAACGTCCCGCTAGCATATGTTTGAAGTCATATTTCCGGATATCGTCTGATGAGCATTTAGAAGTCTTCTTTGCATTTCCGTCAGACTGAAGTGAACGCCCATAAATTCGCGCGATTTGTGACGCGCGGGCAACAGAACTAGGTCTAACATTGTTTGCAATGTAACCAACCCTTCTTTTACTCATTCCTGGTGATGGACCTCCTAAGGATTTTGTATTCTCGTTCTTTGCCATTGCAATGTACGTTTTCCTCGTGAAGCTTGGAACAAATTAGCATATTAAATTTCGAGCAACGACAACTTGCGTTTTTACAAATACCTTCGGTTGATAACTTTACTCACGACTCTCGTCATCCGACCGCACCAATCTGCCGTTGCCTCATACAGAATCAGAATAGCACAGGAACGGATGCAGATTCATGGCAGGTGAGGAAGGTTTTCGATGTCACTAGAATTGCTGAAAAGCGTGACTTGGTTTCATGAACTAGTTTCACGTGCTGTGAAAAATGCGAAAGAAAAATAAAAACAACAAACACAACAAACTTAGTTTACGACCAAACGGGAGTTACGAACCATGTATCGGCTGCACTTCACGTAGGGCTACATGTACCTTCAAGCTAGCTAGCCAGCCAGCTAGCTGCGTGAAATTATCGTCAAAATACAGCTAGGAACCACCCACCCGATATACCACGAATTTTCAAACAGCCTGAATAATTCTGCTCGTCACCTCGTCATGAAACTAATAGCAACATGCAGAGCTAAAAACCGGCGAGAGTTTATGCGAAATCAGGGGTACCATAAAACCACATGAACGAGCATCGCATCTTACCATGTGGAGAATTTCTCGCTTACACTGGTCACCGCTCAGATTCCCTTTACGATGCCTATTCAGCACGCCCTTTGTATTGATGTAGATCTGAGTTAATGAAGTGGAAAAACAATAGCTAGCATTACTGTCTCAACAATGGTTGTTGTTAGTACCCCAATTTGGTTTTCTCTGACATTTGCAGAGTCACAGCCTGCAAATCTGGAGAGTAGTTTTAGCTCGGTACATCATAAATATTACAAAATGACTAAAAAGGTTAACTTGTGTTTATCTTCACAAAGGGCCACTTCCCAAAGGAACGATATGTTTCATATTGGTTTTCGTTATTTATTTTTTAATGCTTCTGCCCACTTGTTTTTTTTCTTACCGAGAACGGGTTGATAACTTTTTATCTAAGTTTTAAAGTTAAAGTACCAAAACAGAGGTAGATTTTGACCGCCAGCGAATCTTAATTAGTTAACTTCATTGTGAGCACATCCCTAAACTTTTCACATTACAGGTACACTAAACATTTCACGTGTCATTAAAGTTTAATCTTTATTAGAACTCAAATCATAAAATATATATAAAATTGCAAATATGGTGATAACCAGAACTGAAGATTTGGAATCTCTGGACAATTTCGGTGGAATTGACTATATAACTATTGTAGCTCTTTGTCAGTAATAAAAAATGAAAAGTGGGCACAAGTTACGTACAACTGTTTCTTGGTCAAAAATCTAGTTAAACGAGATTCAAAGAATATTAAAAAATGAATCCATATGATATTGTTAACTCTGATCAGCGTTTTTATATCCACCGAGTATATCAATATGCGCTTTAGTTTATCTTCAATCGTACCCAATGGTTGTAGTTTTTAGATTATTAGTTCATCGATTTTTAACAATCGAAAACCGTACTTGGTTGTTTTTTCCAGTTGAATACCGCCGTGGTGTTCGTTTTAAACAAAAATTAGCGGTTAATGCATTTTGAAAATTCTCCATTATGTACAGTCACAGATGCTTAATACAGCTTATGGTCGGATAATTAAATTTAATTGGGTGTTGCTCGCATCGGGCAATGCGGTCATCACAAGTGTACCTGATTCCGGCGCCGCGCTCTCTTTAATCCTGGTAAAAGCCGCCCAAAAGGACGAGCGGTTAAAATTCCCGCATATCTTTAGAAACGTACGACTTCCTTGTAAGCGTAATATTCACGGCATGCGCACGAATCACCTACGAACCTATGGAACGTGCACATGAACCCACGAATCACGCATACGAACCCAAAAACCTCGTATACGAACAAAACTTTTGCGCACAAACAATAAAAGAACACAAAATCATACTCAGGAGTATCAAATCGCACGCACGAACACTTGATCGACGGTTCGTTCATATGATTCGGATGCTCGTGCCGCTGTGTTCGTATGTGTGGCCTGTGAGTCGTGCGCATGTTGTTTGTTCGTTGGCGTGATTTTTTGGATTCGTAAGCATGATTCATGGTTTCGTGTTCATGATACACAGGTTCGTTTGAGCGTAATATGCGATGTTCGTACGTATGATTCTATGGTACCCCTGAAAATATGTAAGTCAGCCGACACTTGCTCGCTGCAGCCGTTCAAGTAAAAACCAATCTAATAAACGTCATTTTCTTGCATAATTCTCCGCCTTTTGTAACAAAGAAAAATCTGTCGTCGTTTTGAAAATAGTACGATCGTGACACGCGCACGTGCCATTTCCTAATTTAATTTTTGTCATGACATCTCTCAGTAAATGACGGCTGTTTCACAGTAGTAAAATTTGTTCTGAATTTCGGCTTGCTGGTATTAAAATACTAAAAGCTTGTAACGAAGTGAAAAAAATCCGATAATTTTTTGCGACATGTATGCAACCTCGTGGAAGAGAACGGTTGATTGAAGAATGGGGAAAATGACACTGGTCAATAGGTGACGGTATATTTCATGGCGCCGAAAGCCGACGCATAAAATCTGGCTCCACAACTTAAGTATTAGAATAACAGCAAAACGCCAATTTTTCTAGCACTGGTAATGACACGAATTTAGTTGTTAGATTTTGTTTGATCAGTTTTAACCCGCATCGTCGCAAATTATATTTAGTTCGTATACAGCTTAATTTGCACCATGGACGCTCAAGCACGAGTCTCTGAACTGGAAAATAATAGCCACACAATTGGAACTGGCTTTTCTGACACCTGTTCTTTCCTCAAGCGTGTCACTGCAACAATACAACATTGCACATTGGGCCATGTCACTCATGGCCATGGGCGGTGGACCCGGCACAGGGGGGCTGTGGCCGGGGTTATAGCCCCCAATTTTTTCAGTGCTGCGCCGCCCACGTAGGCGTAGGAACCGGGGTCCGAAGAGGCTCAGGGGAGGCGAACGCCCCCTCAACCAAATTTTTGCAAAAGTAGGCGGAAACGGGTCCCCCCAATATTCCTGGTGGTAATAATAAGACTCCCCCTGTGTTCCCTACTCTAATATTATGACAGTACAATAACCGCGATAAACAATTAACAAATGGCACAAACATTAAAAGGATTTTTAAGATTTATAGATTCAAAAAAAAATAATTTACAGTAAATAAATAATCTCAGTAGGGACATAAGTATCACAAAATTACAACGTAAAGTCATCACAGCTTGTAAAACCTGCACAGTGAATGATTTGCACTTATGATTATAGCCCGCAAACCGTTCACGTTACAAGTCAAGAACTACTTGATGCCTGCCAGTTGTATTTCCTTAATGTTGCCCTGGAGTTCTGATAGCTTGGGTGCGCTGTTGGAGCCGCAAAAGTGCAACATTCGATGAGATTGCAATAGTTAAAATGCGAATAGAAAACATAGCCTAGCTAAAATAATACGGGGATTCCACTGAACTCAACTTTGGTGCCGGAGAGCTATTTTTTGGAGCACGATCGAATTCATGAACTGCACTTAGCGACAGAGCACCTTAATTTTTGCTTAGCGAAGTTAAACTATATCCGCCTGGAAGCCGATAACAGTACCCGGATAGTTAGTTGTTTCTCACCGTGATATTGCCTAGACTGACCCGATGACGCTCGAACTTATTCATCAAATAGACCTCCGATTATTTGGCACAAGTTACGATAAAGGAGAAAATGGGTAATCACTAGACCAATTACAAAAATTCTTTACAATGAACAAAAATTCACCTGAGTACGGCTTGTTTACACGATTAGTTTCTGTCATGTGACTTGGATGACGTTTCATCGCGTGTCACGTGGGTAAACATGGCGACTTACGGGAAGTTGGTGTTGGTTATTTTTTCTTGCATGTTTGGCCACATTTTGTCTGCAACTATAGTTAACCACTCACTTTTATCAAAAATTCGAACATCAACTGTCGTACTAGAACGTCATCAACGAAACACTGCAGTTTTGGAAGAGTCGGCAAACAAAAGAGAAAGCGTTCTGCGTAGGATAAGTTCGAAACTCCTCCGTTCTCGCCGCGACACCGACGACACGAAATGCAAAGCACAATACAAGATTTTTAAAAATGCCATTATAGGTGACAATTTAAAGAAGTTCATCTCGACTGTAAGTACCGAAGTGTAATGAAATGTGTTTAATATCCCGTGCAATGCAAGGGTGACAATTCAGGAGAAATGTGACCAGTTTCGTTATGACGTAGTACCAGTAGGCAACACGTACTGACGTAGCCCCTCGGTTGGCCTGTTAGGGGCTACAATACTTCCCATCGTTTTCTGTACGAATTTCATTCAGTGTATTTTAAAGGGGTGGTAGGCCAAATCTGGTCACCGATTAAGAGTTTTCAGCACGTCAAAAATACATTCCACACTTTAACTATCACTTAAAAAAGCTCGTCAAAAATACATTCCACTCTAAACTATCACTTAAAAGAAGCACTTACTTTCTCAGTGGTCCTTTCTACTTCTCAGGGCTCGATGCTATTAAAATCGCCAGCGTTTTGCGACCTAGCCAAAATCCCAGGTCGCTTTTTTGAAATCCAGCTCGCATTCATAAATGCCAGGTCGCAATTTTTTTCCGCCATTTTTACGTGCCAAAATTGATTTTTTAGATCATCGAGAAAATGTTTAGATTGTACTGCACCGTTAAATACTCACAAATTTCAGATCGCAAAATTGAGTTCGTTCATGCAAGTACGGGGGTTACTGTTCTTCAAGACCGCCATTGAAAGGCTCTGAAGCGCAAGGCAAGTTGCCGACATGAAAGTTGAATCAGTGCTCTCTAACTGACACGTGCATTCGAGTAGCTAAGTTTGCGATGTAAAAAGGGAGAAAATGCCCTTTGAAAAAGTGTCCTCGATTTTGCTAGGTCTGACCTGATACTGCCTGTCATCAATAGTCTTTAAAGATCCAACCTAACTCGGAGTGCAAATTCCCTCCACTTTTTGTTTGCAGCCCAAATTTTGCAACTTAACTCAACGTTTGAAAAACATCTGTCGAAAAAATCCGTGAAACGATGCCCTAACTGAACTCAGTGCAAATTTCATAACAAAAATGTGGTACTTATACTGTTTATGTACTCAACAATTAGTTTTCCATTAAATGAATAGCCTCAAAATAATTTCGGACTCCGTGCAGGTTTGCATCGGGTAATTGGAGTTTGCCCCTCTACCTTCAAAGTACGGGAAAAATAGGTCAGTCACAGTAGTGTTAACTATCTTTCTGGGGTATAAAACAAAGCCAGGATTTGGTTTTTACATATTAAGAAAAGACGTTTTTGAAAATTGAACTTGTTGTGTAAAATGAGAGTGACACACTATATAGGCTACATGTCAATTTTAAACCACGTGCGGTCGTTTGTAGTGCGCTATGATGGGCGCTAGTTGAGGGGGGACGCTTAATAGATCAGTGAGCGCTTATTATGAAACTCTTCAAAGGAAGGGAGTAGGCTTGTACGTGAGCATAGTTGTTAACCTGAGTGTTTGCGGTAATAAGTTATTAAAAGACTGCAATGGTAAGAAACATTATAATGATACGATTTTGCGAGGCAGACTCCATCTAGTAGGGGTGACTTTCTGGATATCGTTACCACCTACACTGTACCCTTTTTTGCCACACGGAATAATTTTGTTTTTAATTGCCCACTTCAACTGGAACAAGATTGTTTCTATTGGAGTCTGAACATTTTATGGCGACGGTGGTCCGGGGTGTGAAAAGTTGCCGGGGGGAGTGTATGAAGAGAAGAATAAAAAGTTCGCTAAGTGCATAGAATATAGGGTTTTGGGAACATCGACCTCGGGAAACATCGAAACAGGAAAATTTCAGTTCTGGGTTACATCGGTCCCGGGGAATATCGTAAAGTACCGGGCCTTTTATAACCGCTGGGAATCTATGAATTCATTTTCAGATAAACCACTGGCACCCGAGTGCTTAACAGAGCCAAGCCGGTATACTCTTTCATTTAGGACATGTTGCTGTTCTCTTTTGATGTGCAGCTTTGAAGTGGTGTGCACGCGTGAGTTCACGCACTTGAATCGCTGGAGTAGGCCTACACTTTACGTTGGCAACAACGAGTGAAAGACAAAACATACTTTGCGCTTGTAGCCCTAGAAACAAGTAAAGGGGTTTGAGAATTTCTTGGCAACTGAAAGTAAATTTATACGTGGCCGTCGTTTGGCGATTAATAGGGTTGTCATTTTCACTTTGGCTGTCTTATGCGATAAAAAATGAGACGCACATCTTTAAGTCACGATTGTCTGCCAGGACCGCTTGCACGCTTAAACAACGGGACCGAGAAGTGCCGCAGTGAGTGATCAGATATCAGGGATATTGTCGTGGATATTTGGTACATGTAATAAGGGCATTTTGTGTCAAAAATAAACATATTTGTCCACCACAAAGTTTGGTAAGATGACTGCTTAAGAATTAATAGAAATGTCGCTGTTTTGTGACGTTTTGTCGCTTGTTATGCAGTGGCTCGAAACTTTCTTCGGCAAAAAATTTTGAAATTTGCAGAAGTGTCCGAAAACGTTAGCCAAAGAAACACGTCAAAGATCGATTCTGCATATCCCATGTTCACGCGACTTGCTTACAAGTCATCGGGAGGGCTGTTCTCGGTTGGTGTTCTTTTGAACTTGGATTTGGCAACAACCAAATAACGGTCGGATTAACAAGAGTTGCTTTATATT
Organism: Phoronis australis; assembly: GCA_002633005.1. Taxonomy (NCBI): domain Eukaryota; kingdom Metazoa; phylum Phoronida; family Phoronidae; genus Phoronis; species Phoronis australis. The sequence continues at coordinate 344,561 of NMRA01000224.1, read as the reverse complement.
TCCCCGATATCTGCCTAGAAATAAAAAAACTCAGCTCGCATACGTTGGAAATTCCAGGTCACATTTTGCGACTTGATACAATCTGAAAAAAACCTCAGCTAGCATTTCCAAATTTCAGGTCGCAAATGCGACCTGCAGCTCGTTATGTCGAGCCCTGCTTCTACACATATTTTCGATGAAGCTTAGTTACGAGAATTAAGGTGACTTTGGTGAAGAATTCTAACTCCACTTTTTGGTAACTATTTACTTTTGCACCGCGCGCGAGCGTTAACCACAAAATATTTCAACTGAGCCACGTGAGTTTGGCAAAGGCTAGTGCGAGACTGAGTGAAGAGTGTGACGCTGGCGCAAAATAGCGTGGGAAGGTATCAGATGAAATTTGTAAGATTTGTGTCCCTTGGACTTTTTATTCGTCAACATGTGTGATTTCATGTAATTTCCTCAAAATGGCACCTGGTAAAAGAAACTCGAACAAACCGCGACAGATTATCATCGATATGTTCAAGTTATTTTTACTGAATCATCTCCAGGCTTATGGTATGTGTTAATTATAACTCCATGTGCATGTATGCATGTTTCATTAGATTTTATTTCCTGTATTTTGAAATTCGTAACTTTTTGTGGGGATGTACTATCACCCCTGTATGCCTGCGACATCCATCAGGGCGATATAATTGCTTATAGTACTAGTAGCAGTGAGTACTACACTACGGGGCACTGGTCGCATAAAGCGGTCCCTGATTTTGAGAACCAGTTTCATTCACTGAATAACAGACCCCTTATTCAGTCATCGTCTGGTTCTCAAAATCAGGGACCGCTATATCCGAACAGTACTGTACTATTGTAGGAGTAGCCAGCCTCACTCCCTCAGGTTGTTAGAATTTTGCATACCTTAGTCTAGTCAATTACATCGCCTTGAATGCCACAGGCATACAGGGGGTGATAGTACCCCCCCCCCATAAAAAGTTATTCATCTCACAAACAGTAAATAAATCGAATGAAACGTGCATATACGCGACCATATGTACATGGAGTTGCAATTAACACATACCATGACTCTGGAGTCAATTTAGTCAACGTAATTTGAACATATCCATGAAAATTTGTTGCGCTTCACTCGAGCTTCCCTCACCAGTTGCCAGTTTGAGGAAGTTATCACACCTGTTGACGAACAAAAATCCAAGGGACAAAAATCTCACAAATTACACTGTGTCACACACTTCATTCAGTCTCCTGCTAGTCCTTGCCTAACTCGCATGACGACTGTTCAAATACTTTATGGTTATATCGCGCGTGCTGAAAAGTTACTGGTAACCAAAAAAGTGAAGTTGGAATTCTGCGCCAAATGCATCGTAATTCTCGTAGCCGTGCTTCTTCGAAGATATGTATTGAACCAGAAAGGATCACTGAAGAAAGTAAGCGCTTGTTTTAAGTCATAGTTTTAAGTTTAGAATGTGTTTTGATGAGGTGAAAACCTCTTAGTTGGTGAGCGGATTTCGCCTGCTCCCCATTTAAAATACACGGACCAAAATTAGTACAGAAAACAATGGGAAGTATTGTAGTATTGTAGCCCCTAGCCAGCTAGCCGAGGGACCAGGTGTTGTCTAATGTGCAGGTGTCATAAAACAAAATTTGGTAGAGTTGGTAATTATTTTTTTTAAAGTAATCAGTCTTTGAAAAATAGAAAAATGACAATTTTAGCAATTATTTTTGTGCATAATAAGTGAAGTGCTGCCATGTTGGGCTAAAATAATAATTTTTCAAAACACTGCAATCTTTTCTTCGTCTCTTACTGTTGGTGGTATGCACGTCAAGTGGGGATGTTGTTCATATGATTTAGACGATCAAATTTGATCTGTGATAGTGGACGTAGCAGATTGTCAGTGCATTGTCTATTGCACCCTCTATATAACAGGATCTGTTTTTGCAGACTCGGTTTGTTAATGAAACCAAAACTAATATGGCGGTGGTATGGGCTGGACAGAACAATGGGGTAAGTTTTTCCACTTGTTATTTGCACCAATTTGTAATTAGATATGTATTTGTGCTTAACTGCGCAGAATTCATATAGGTTGATGATTTCAAAATTAAAAAGTAAGGATCCTCTGTTTCAGTCAGGGTTGAATGTGTTTTTGTTAGTATTGCTTTACATGAAGTGAATACCGTTACACCTTAGTGACCTTACCTTGGTGTGTGACACCACTCATTGAGCTACCTGCGTTCTCTATTGCATTACAGCCTGGTGGGCTCACCGTATTTTAATTACAGATCTTTATTAGACTGATAAATCGCCGTAATCTTCCCTGTGTGCCAGATCATGTTAATTTTCTGTAGCAGGTGGCTTCGTATTTAGGGTTGGCCTCGCAGGCTGATACTGATACGTGACCCTGATATTAAAAGTAGTGGGCTTGATCTTTTCTTGATATTGGTTTTTCAGCATAAGACTGTTAGCGGCAGCTTTGATGACATTAGCTATTAATTACTCGCTGATTTTTTATCCCGTTTTGAGTTCTTGTTGTGGCATTGCGATGAAAAGTGAATAGGCTTTGAAGAATTGTGCATCTCACTCCAGTGGTGGTACACAATTGGGGCAAATAAGTGTAAATTCTATTTGATATTTTATTTACCGAACTGTGTTAAAATGCACTTCAAGAAATAAAAGTTTGTTACCCAATAATTCCACCTCATTTTTGTTGATGTCATTTTTGCGCTTCCTGTTTCTTTCTAGTGTGTCATTGTTGCGCTTCCTGTTTCTTTCTTGTGACCAGCTGGACTTTATTGTTGTTTGATTTTAACAGCAATTAAAGTTAAACCCAGAATGCACCATGCATTATGTCTGTTCTCGACACATATTGACTGCATATTGAAAATGAACAGGGTTTTGGGAATGGATTGTCTATTTTTTAGCAGAAATCCTGAGTCCATTGTTCTTGTAGTCATGGGTTAGATTGTCTCTGAAGTTGAAAGCTGCCTTCTGCAGCCATAGGAATATAGCCTGCAGGCCCAGCTCATGTATGGTCTGTGTTTATATGTACTATTGATTGGTTTTTACATCGAATTAAAAATAACATTTTAAAATAATAGTGTGTGAGTAATCATGGTTCTCCCTGAGCAGAAATATTCAAACATTGGACAAATTCCTCATCCCGTTTTTGTGAATATTCTAATTTTTTTCTGTTAATTCATGAAAGCAGCTATCGCTTACGTAATGTTTCAGTCAGTGAGCATGTCACTATCATTTTCACTGTGAAATAATAGAAGTAAGTACCAAATATGCAACACTGTTTCAACCATTTGTTTTGTAACTCTGGCTTGTCAAACATGGCTTAAGATTTTAAGCATGACTCAGGATTTCTCAGACATGGTTCAAGGTTTCCAAACATGGTGCAACACCATGTCACACATGGTGCAGCGCCATGTTTGGTTATATGTAGGGAGAACACTTGTAATGCAATAATGTAACAAGCATTAAACATCATACTATCATGTGCGGACCCAGGCTCATGTGAAGAGGGGGTCTCACAGTGGATAAACATATCAGGCTCTTTGTGGTCCTACAATGGCCGAACAGGGTTGATGCGGACCTGCTGATCCCCTTTGGATGTGCACCTGTATACGTTGTGCGCAAGCCTTGTATTGTTCAACAGTCAGCTAAACGTTTTTTGATTGCAGAGAATCTTAGTAGCTGTGACCCAGGAGTTCTTTGGTGTACTCGCCCAACCCTCATCGCTGTACCACAGGTTAGTGTGTCCTCGCACCTGATGAGAGACCTCAGGGTGACCCTGTTTGGGACCTTGTAGTACCCCTGTCTGGTAGCTTAATGGTGACCCTGTCGTGGACCTTTGTAACCTTGTCGGAGATCTGAGCGTTACCCTGACAGGGAGCACATGGTGACCCTATCTAGGACTTCAGGGTGACCCTGTTGGGGAGCTGTTTTTCACTGGCGAAGGTGATAAGCCGTAGTGACTGCACCCTTGAGTGGTCTGCAGTTTCCTTCTATCAAAAGCTGGTGTGTTGGGTATAACAAGTACAAGTAGTCGTAGTCGTAGGTGATGGATGCAAATTTATTTTGATTCAACTTAGAAGGCAGTAGACATGTCTTCTGTTTGTGTAATTTTTTTTCTGTTGATTATTTTGGAGTGGACCGTGGTGGTGGAATCCATAATGTCAGTTTAAGTGTAATGAATTTCAAGTTTCACCCTTTGATGTCTTTGTTGTGTTTGCCTAATTGTATTTCAAATCTTGTTTGAAATGTTTCCAGCAAAGATGATGGGAGGACGTTTACACTGATAAACAGCAAAGTAAACGACAGGCTTATTAGGAAAGACAACGGTTTACTAAAGAACAACTACAATCCTCTACACGTAAGTAGTCATGTGCTAGTAAAGTTAGTTCGTAAGCTTGCTTTGCTTGAAGACTAATGCCATCAAAAGTTCCTCAAAATTTGACCTCACTCCATGTTTAAGTCTGGAAAATATTTTTAGTTTTTCCTAGAAGAGTGATCCTTCCTGTGTCGCCCCTGAGCATATGACGGGCAGCTGAATGGAAATATTCCCTGTGGTACTGGGGTAATACTCTCGGGTATTAGATTACTGACACCAGCCACTCGGGCTTGGGGGCTCCTGAATTTCATGAACCAGTTCATTACCTGTTATACTGTGAATAAATCTGGTTCTCAAAGTGCACGCCCCCTGTTGGTAGTTACTACCATATTACCAGTAAATTTCAACTACCAGTTTCAATGATTTGTGTCACATTTCTGTTGTTTCCACTTTATAGACCATTGCTGGGCCATTTGAAGTAACAATAATTGAGGTGTTTTTTTTTTAATCTAAATTTCAAAAATAGTTCAAAAAGTCATTCCTTGGGGAATAAAAGTGGATGATAATTAAGTGGCGAGGCTGTCACTCACGGTATCTCGACCTTGATTGGGATTTGAAGTCCTAAAATCACCAATATCATATCGAAAATCCCCAAAAGCAACTCCATCAGTCGATCAGCTGTCAAATTTGAACACCCGCAAATACCACTTGACGCTATGCTAAATAACTGTTCTTGAGTAATGAGTATTGGTTGATGCATACTGTGTAAAACTGGGACAACCAATCACAGCTCTCCATTGTGTTTAGTGTGAAAGTTGTCAGGTATTGCTGCTCGTTTTGCATATTCTTGTATAGTATTAAATTGATGTATTGTACTGAATTACGTTGTATTGTATTGTCTCTTTGTACTACATCAGGTCATTATAGTCGTGTACACAGAGACGACAACCTCCGACGTCTTCATAACCGAAAATGGCGGCGATGACTTCACGGGTCCATACCACCTCCCGTTCATGTTGGTAGATGGCATCGATTTCCATCCAAAGGATTCCAAGTACATGCTGGCCCATTCACTTCAACATTTCGTAAGTTATTCTGACAGATGTAAAGGGATTGTGTGTAACTGCCATCATAGTCTCGGCTGTACTAAATGCACTCTTTAGGATGGGACTACTTACTGAATAAGTCTGGTATTTCTGCCATGGCTACACTTACCAAGTCAGTACGCTATTGCTACCATTGCAGCACTTACTGAGTCAATCTGATATTACTACCATGGCAACACTTTCTTAGTCAGTCTGATATTGCTATCATGGCAACACTTACTGAGTCAGTGTGGTATTACTACCAGGACATCAATTTTATGACTGCTTGCTTATTTATGGGAGACTTAAAGGAGGATGCCACCCGATTTAATCAGTCTTTTACTGCCTTAATCGGTCTGTATCCACATCTCGTATACGGTAGATCTTACCTCGCGGAGAGGTGTCGTGTTAACCTGTGAGGAAGGTGAGAAACAACGTAGTGATATCAGTGGTTCTTCTGCAGAGTGAGTGCCGCTATGGTGTGGTGTATCGTTCTCGCTTGTGCGAACTACGAAGCTGCGAGAAAAGCGAGTATCATTTTTTTGAGAGAGCCCATAATGCTTCGGAAGTGGCTCGCGGTAATGAAGAATGAAAAGTACGCCATTAATATCAAGTATGAGGCCGTGAAACTTCTCCGTGTCTGTCAGTGGCCTGCATTTCGTCGGGTCGGTTGTTGATCTGTTTTTGATTATGAAGAATTGTGCTTGGCTATGAAAACCTAAACAATTACAAATAATCCAAGGCGTGAGAACATAACGTTTTATATAACCTGTTTGATGACTGACTCATTCGTGAGGCTTCTGTTTGGTCCTCTGAGTGTAGGATGTTTTTGCCAGTTCTTTTTCTCAGTCCTAAAAAACGTTGCAAAATAAGTATGGTCCGTAAGAAGCATTCTGCGCTTCTCCAAGAAGGCGTTTCACTTGCGGAATTTCGTGGCAGCAAACGCAAGCGTCAGTCGTTTCCATTACCGTGCCGTTAGCTCACTGACACCATGGCAACTCATTCAAACAGTTTTCGGTAATATTAATATGTTCTGTTGTCTGTGCACGTTCACAGAACCTCTGTTATTTCTTGATCAGTGTATTCCAGTTTGAACTGATAGCCTGTGAAACCTAACGATAGACCTGTGAAGTCTTCGTCGGATGAGCACTCGTCTAAGTCGGGATTGCAAGTTGCCACATTGACATTTAGTATCGTGCGTTCTTTTTCAAAATGACTTATTCTCACGCTAACCAATGCTTACATAAAACTGAAACAAAGTCTTCTCATTAGATACAAATTGTAATGCCTTGGAGTGTTTGTGAGTGCAAATGTTTTGAGAAGCCGGCAATGCGTTACCAGCTTTAGATGCAATAAACTAATTGACCGGGCACCGAGGCTGTGTGAGAGCGCATGCTAATTCAGTGTTTGCTGACAGAAAGCTGTTGTGAAGCAATAACTCGATTTTATATCCTAAGGTCGGGAATTTTTATTTAGATATTCATATACATTATTCGACTCATTGTTACTCTACAACTTTTGCCCTGACGGTTCTGTGGAAGGGTAACCTGACTTCGCAGCTCCCGACGACCTAGTAAGTAGATTTGCAGTTTCGCGGCTAATTCACCAAAATAATCACATGCACATTTTTTCTTTGGCTCACTAGTATAGTCTTTTCGTGACTGGAAGTTTAGTTTCCAACTTTGGCTGGTTTATGTCTTCAGTCCGGCCGCGATGGGCATGATCGGGTTCCAAGCCACTGGCCAGGATAGCAAGCGTTTTGTGTGTTTAGAACTGAAAAAATCGCATGTCTAAAATTACAACATACAGCTATGTTCTCCTGTCTGTATTTCACGGATGAATAATTGGAATTTATCACCAAACAGACCCCAAAATCCTGCTAGTGACCTTGGTAAATTGGCCTACCGAACTTTATAGACTACGGCGCGTTCAAATACTTAAAAATCCGTAACAGCGAAATAAAATAACACTTTATTTTTGTTCAATAACTCGATGCATTTGTAAGGGTTTTACATCAAATTTTGATGATTTATTGGTGTAAAACGATGAATTCAAGTGATAAGCTGACACAAGTAACTGTGTTGTGAACTGCTGAACAGACTGCATTTGAACCTCTGACGTCATTGGTTAATTTCAACACCTCCGTCTGCCGTCAAGTGTCTGGTAAAAGAACTGTCCTTGTTGTTATCGAGTGGAACTACTCAATCTCAATCGATACAAACTAGGTTGTTTTTGGGTGGCATTCTCCTTTAACTCTTAGAAAAGGAATATTCTCTCCTGGAAACATCATGGAAGTGGAAAACTCAAGACGGGTGGAAATTTTGAGCTGGGCGTAGTCGTTGAAAGCAGTCTTAAGTATTAAAAAATACGAGCACATCCCCAGAAATCGCTTTCGCATCATATCAAGGCTCTTATTCATCCCCTTGCATGTGTTCTCTAGTAAGACCGAGCTCAGAAGAGTAGGAGACATTTTTACGTAATGTTCAATTGTCTGCCTGTAAAGCCAAGATTCGAACCCGTGTCTCACCAACGGGAGTCCGGAGCTCAAACCACTGAGCCACAAATCTCCTCATTGTCTGATTTATTGATTGTGTAAGAACATAACAATCATGTTGTCAGTATGCATTGGTCTGTATTCTTACTCTTGAGTCATTGCTGAAGGCAGTGAATATCACCTGGCTATGTTTAAGAAACGCCATGATCAAGGCTTTATTTTTTCTAGACGTTATACCTGTCGCAAGATGGGGGTCGCACCTGGACCCTCATTCACGAGCATGTGTACAAGTTTGCCTGGTAAGTTGGCTCATTATCTGTAGCCTTGTTCATTAGCTGTGTCTGTGTGTTTGTCAGTACATGTCTCAGGCTAAGGCTTGCTAGAGTTCTTGAGATGTATTGATTTGTCTTAAGTAGTCCTCAACTGTAAGAACATTTTTTCACAAATTTGAACGAAAATTATCATCTCCCTGAAAGATGCTGTATCTCTTGCAAACATTGAATATAGGATTATGTTTTTTGCTTACAAAGTACTCGGAGTGTTTAGTTATCCTGAGCTCAACAGTAGTTTTAACTGAAGTTGACATTCCATGTCAATTCCCATTTTGCCAGTCAAGAGCATTTAATGTTAATATTTCTGATATTGAACCATGCTGAATCAAGGACACGAACCAGCCAAGGTAGATTGTCAGTGACATGTAGTACGAAATCTAAGATGCTGGAATGTCGATTCATAGGATCAACCTGTTCAAAAATCTGTCAAGTTGCCCAGAGCAAAGATTTGCTGACAAAATCCATTTATCGTGAAAACAGTTTTGTGCATTTAACTGTGACTGCTCACATTTCTCGCCCATATTTCCTGAAGAACAAAACTGTAATCTCAGAGGAAAAAACACAGATTTTGCTGTTGCCCTATTAAATGAAACGCTGATAGATTTCAATTTAAATTTAATCTGCATGGTGTACTTTCATTTCCCAGCAGTAATGTTCCCAGTTTTCCTTCCAAGCAGAGTTTATTTGTGGACTGTTTCTTTTCCGGGTTACAGTTTCGATCACCCTAATATACACCATGAATCGTGTTGACATTGAAAGAAATGTGTCTTTGTTTTCGTTTTTGTTGGGACTTTTTAGGGCAAAATTTGGCTACTTCACTGTCATACTATGTGCAAAGTAGAAGCTGTATGTAGTGAAATGTCATTTATTTATAAGTTGAACCAATGTAGCTAAAGAATAGGATGTATTAGCATGCTCTTAACAAAAGTAGTACAACCGTGCTCCTTTAACATAATCTACACTAAACAAAGTGCAGTTGTGTTCATTGGCATCTGGTAAATGTGAAAACTATTCTACAAATATCCGACCTCACATAGCCCGCATGATGCATTGTTATTCCCCAGCACCACGTCACGATACTTACTGGACACGGTTCAGTGATTTGCGGCGGATCATTTCCACCACGAAACTCGTTTTTAAATATTTTCGGCAATTTTCAACCTACTTCTTATTCACATCGTCGCTATATGTTGTGTTTGTAACTAAGTTGGCCAGGCAGTCACAAAAATGAGGAATTAGTATGCAAGTTCTACTTTAAGTTTCTTATAAGTTCACTTATATGTTAGTTAGTAATTAGCCACTCTTGAGGTGTTTAGTTACCTTTGCATAATAAAATCTTACAAATTTCAGATGAAACAATTGCCAAATTGTCTTTTTTTTATTTTCAAAGGCTTCTAACGTTGCGGTGACTTCCCAGAGTTTCAAAAAACATTTTCACACAGTAGTTTTATAGTATTTAATTTAAAATTGGCTAGCCTTTTATTTGGTGCCACTGTCCTTTTATGAAAAAAACATAAAACGTAAATTTCACTTGTCCGCCATGTTGTGCCCTAAATTAATGATAGTTCACTGTCCTTGTTACAGGCACGATGACATGGAGAATCCCAGTGAAAACAAGCAGGGTACAATCTATGTCCAGACTTCGCCTAAGCTGGTGAAAGGTGCCAGTCTTCAGGATCGTAAGTATCTCAAAGCCTTTCTTCAATGGGCTTCTACGTATTGAGCTATCCAGGTAGCCATGGTGATACTGGAGATGGTCTTGATATCATGTCAAACAAACAAGGACTTCAAATGATACATGATGTGGCATACTCGTGTGATATTGTGTCACTGCAAGAGCGCAAAATAAATAACTGAAAGTTGATGGTTGTATTGTAATTCAGGATTTTTTCACACAGAAATGATTTCCAAAGTCATTTGTTTCATTTTTCAAAGGAATATTACTTTCATCACTGTAAATAATGACAATTTACCAAAAGTTGTTTTGTGACATCTGGATAGTACAAACCATGCTTTATAATGATAAACTGAAGTTTTGTAAATCTATATTTTTGAGAAATTCGACAAAATAGAATTTCATTTGTCAGCCATATTGTTCACTAAATAAGTGAAGAATTACTGGTATATTAAACACAGTGTGGTGCTGTTTTTAGCTGTTTGATTTATCTTATTTAACTTTTTCACAGTGATGTCAAATGCTTTGAAAGTAAGGAAATGAAATATAGCCATTTATTAAATTTTATAATTGGTGATGTCATTGTGGTCGTAGTAGTTTGCATTGTAGGAACCAAATTTACATGTAGTCAATGAAAATAGGCATTAATTGCATTCCGTATTACACCAACAGTTTTGAGACCATTAAAGATAAACTAGTCAATGTTATTTGAATTCCTTTTGGTTTAGTTTTATTTACATGTTTAGCATTATATTTGGAACTGCTACAAACCCGCGCTCCTTCAAACAGAACATATTTTTAATTTAGGTCACGTACCGCCATAGAGATGTTGCCTACGTGAATGAGATCATGCTGATTGCATTATATTACTGTCCGCCACTTGTCATGCCATCTTGTGATCCTGTCAAATCTTTAAAGTCCAGGGGCCCGTTCCAAGAAACTGACTTAAGTTCATTATTGACTTAAGTCTAAGATTTGTCTTAACTTCCAAACTTTGAAACTTCCATATCTGGTAAATTCATCAAAATTAAGCCAAAACGTACGTCAAACACTTAAATCAAGCTTAACATCTCTTTCTTGAAATGATTTTGAGACAAATTGAACTTTTATTTTAAAAGTTAGTAAAATTTAGGAATTGTCTTAGCTAAGTCAGTTTTGTTGGAACGGGCCCCAGAAGTCACCTCTAATTTGACCATTAAAGATGTTTTTGCGTGATCCTAAAATGTAAAAGAATCTTTGAATGACAATGCTGTTTGAACACCATCTACGCTAAACAAAGTGCTGTTGTACTCATTGACAACTTGTAAAGGTGAAAAGAAAACAAAAAAATCTGCAAATAGGTGACCTTTGAACTAATGACATACCTTGCGGGCTCACATATATCGCATCATGCAGTGTTATTCCCCAACACCATGTCACGATACTTACTGGACACAGTTGAGTGATTTGCAGCGCATCTATCCTTAAAAACATTTGGCAACTTTACCAGTACTTCATATTCACATCGTTGCTATATGGTGTGTTTTTAACGAATTTGGCCAACCAATCACAGAGATAAGGAATTAATGTGCACGTTCCACTTTAAGGAACAATTTGAGACCATCTCGTAAAAGTAAGTGGTCTAACTTAAAAGTTGTTTTTATGGTGGATTACGGGTTTAAAGCCTCTTTAAATTGTATGTTTCCTCTGTAGTGAGAACACTGCTTTAAAATGTGTTTATCCTGTGTAGTGAGAACACAGCTTTAAAATGTGTGTATCTTCTGTAGTGATAACACTGCTGTAACATGTATGTATCCTGTGTAGTGAGAACACTGCTTTAAAATTATGAGAAAACTGCTTTATTAGAGAACCGTGTTTACAAACATTTAGTATAGAAAAATGCAATGCAATACATTAATTGTTAGTGCCTTCTTCAGCAGAGAGTTTAGTTGCCTGTAAAACAACTTCAAGCTTAGTTGCCTGTAAAACAACTTCATAGTGAACACTGGCCTTCAACTGAAATTCGTTGTCATGCTTTTAAAGTAAAATACAATGCAACGGTTTGCTGTGAATATCTATAAGATAGGTCACCCGTTCCAGTCAGTGCCCTTGGTCAGTGGAGTGGAAAGGAAAAAAGAATGCTTGAAAGCACATCAGTTATGCAACAACGAGGGTCAGGTTATGTACTGGGATGCGACCTAGATTTAAACAGCTGGTGTCTAGTGGGTCATAGAACATGTCAGGCCAGTCTTTTGTCATGGTGTATGAGTACCGAATTGTAACATGTTATTCTGTTTTAGTCATAGAACATAATGACTTCTACTTGGACTGCACGGACTCGTTTGGCACTGGAGCCGATGCCTGGCGTAGAGTACACGATAAAGTTTTCAGCTTCCAGGTCAAAGGTCGATTTCTGTTCGCCTCCACAGGGCAGGTATGTAGGTGTTTGCAGTTGGCTTTGACTGTACTTTCCTGTCGTTTGCTATTGTGTACTCCATTAATTGTTTGCCATAGCTAGCGGTTTCATTCTATGCCTTGTGCGAAGCATTCTATAAGTCACCAGTTTTCAAGAATGTTCCGGCTGTGACCTATTCTATAAGTCACCAGTTCTTCAAAAATCTTCCTGATGTGTCCCATTCTATAAGTCACCAGTTCTTCATGAATATTCTCCATTCAGAGTCACTCTACACTTTGGTCGCCAATCCATTTTAAGGATCATGCTAAATCCTGTTTTGATCATTTCCACCAGTCCTCGTTCCATCACCTGCTAATGCATCATTGGTGTCAATCTCGAAAAATAAAGGCAGGAATGAGCTAAAAATTCATACTCGCTATGACATGGATTGGCTATTATGGTTCTTGGTGTATAGACTTTCGACACAGTTGCGGAGTAATTCACCAAATGCGTAGGTCACGCTTGCCCGTTTAGTAGACAGTGAATTAGTTTTCAATTTCCCTCCAAAATCTTGTAGTATTGTCGAGGGTTACAGAGCATTATTTTTTCAAAGAATTGGATGGGAGAGTCCTTTGTAATGCCTATTAACAAGTACAAAATGGGGTTTGGCATCCTTGCTCAATATGCCCCACTTTGGATTACCATAACAATGGTCGACCGTGCTCGTGTTGATTCATTCCAATCTTGCCATTACAGGATCAGTTCAACCGTTTCATGAAGGTGTCGACAGACTCAGGACGTACTTGGAATGCTGTTCAGTTGCCTACACTCACATCAGATAGGGTACGAGTCACTTGTATGCTCCTAACTTTTGCCAATTGGCCTATCACAAGCTCCACCACCTTGTGAAAAGTCGACTAACAAACAATAAGCTTTACCTGACAACGTGTTGTTTGGCAGCTAAAATGGTGGCTTGGAAATGAAGGTGTGTCAAGAATGCTGTGTTCTGATTGGTCAGTTAAGCCGTCACTCAAAATCCTGGCGATAGGTCAATTCCTCATTGTGGGTGTTGTTAAATGTAGACGTTTAGCTTAAAAATTCTTGGAATTTTGCTACCTGTGAATCTAAGTGTAATATGTGTTTCAATAAGATGGATGTATGTTAGTGTTGAAATCTGACATTTCTAGACAAGTCAACATGCTCGGTAATAGCATGCTAAAGGTTATGTACCGGGGTTTTCCGTAGATAAGCCCAGTCGATATGAAAATATGAGTGATTTTTTGCATAAAACTTTGTTTTTTAATTTTAATTTTAATAAATGCATACTTCGCCAATACTTGGTTCATTTTAATAAATGATAAATGCTCTACAAAACTGAAGTTGTGGCTATTTGTTGATGCTGAGAGGGGTTCGAAGAGGACAATTTCCAAATAAACGCTCCTCTATCTGGATAGTACAGACACCAGACGTTGTAACACCTTAATTTTCGGAATAAACACCCATGGGCATTTCATTGGGTGGGCTTATCTACAGAAAATCCCATTAGGACCTTAGAAAAAAGTTCAAATTCGGCTGACTTTAGAATATTTATCTCAGAAATGGCAGATTGTATTCGTGTGAAACTTTCAGGTACTGTTCCTTATTCACTGTTCTCCAAACTTCTCTTAAGAATCGTTTTCAAAATATCCCACTGTTGCATGCTGACATTCAAAAATAGGACTGTTGTGATTTTCCTGAAAAAATCTAATTAAAGTTTTCTCGTTACAGTTTTACTCCATTATGGACATGTCTGAAGAGGTCGTCTTCATGCATGTTGACCAGCCAGGCGGTGAGTTGATCTACACTAACACTGACTGTTATACACTGTAAGAGTGGTACAACAGTAGTCTATCTGGTCTGAACACCTGGGACTTCCTTTTCAAGTTCCTGGACCCAAATTTGTCAAACAAGACGACTTTAATTCAATGCAAACTGAATTTTTTTGCACTGGTTGTACATTGAAACAAATTGTGTTCTCTGAGCCAGGTACAAGAAATCCCTAAAACCAGGTTTAATTGCATCCTGCCTCTAACAATCAGTCGTAGAAAAAATTGATCTTGAATCATCCCCGGAAAATTTTGACCGTGATCATTGTTGGAGAATGCAGGTACCGTGGCTTAGGTGATTTTCAGTATCTGCATCAAATATTGTGATTCGATTTGATGTGTAACATACAAAAAATTCATTTTCATTTGAATTTCAGCTGCCTTATCCACAAAACTTGGATACAGCAATTAGGAAAGAACACTAACCTTGTAGTGATTTTGCCCAACACCGTTGGTGCCACCAGCCTGTGCACAGTCCCTGGGAGACAAAGTCATTACTCAGCCTAAATCATTCCCTCTCTGTGTCAAAGTTGGGTTGGTCTTTCCTATAGACATCCACTCAACTCGTGGCAAGTGTTGGTCTCGCTTGCTCATTAAGCAGGCTCAGGAGTTGCTCCAAACTTTTGAGAGTTAGTGAGTGTAGCTGGTCATCACTTTGTTTCAAATGTTAAAATGAGGTATAATGTTACTTATGCCTAAACAGGGTCTGGTATCCGTCAACTTACTGGCTTTCGCTATTGAAATGTCCTGAGCCTTGATCCAAACGGATATGGTTTTATTTTAAGACCTTGGCTCTGCAGTTGAAGGTTATTTCCAGTTTGCTCTGTTTGTGTGAGAAAGTAATCCAACCTATACCAGTTCAACTTACAGGGCTTGGAATTTTCCGCGGAAACGCGGATTTCCGCTTTTTTCAAATGTGCTTTCCGCTTTTTTTATATTTCCGCGTAAAAAAATCGGATTTGATATAAAATTTCCGCGGCAAATTCCTTTCTTACTGCGGCGTTGCAGACGACGTTCACCTCGAAAAGCGGAAGTTGTTCTTTATGTTTCGGAGGAACGTAAATTGTCAACATTGCCGGGGCATCTGGGACAGCGTGGTGGGATTTTCAATGGCGTCTCGTGTTATTGTTAAGCGCGGCGACAAATACTACCGCTCTGCAGCCAAAAATGTGTGGGTTGGGAGTGGACAGGCGAGCTAAAAGGACGCAGACGCATGCTACTGATGGTGGTAACGTTTTTTTTTTTTTTTTAGTCCCGATTTTTGTCGGGGAAAGGTTCACCATTTCAAGGCTGGTTATCGGGGGGTTTTTGTCATTGGTCATTCCAACAAGCCCTGAACTTAGTCCGGGTGAAAGTCATAATGTGAACGCACCGTTAACAAAATCAGGCGTTGAGCAAGTCTGAGCTGTTTCGTGTGTACGTTCAATTTGGTAGCCAGGCAAGAATTTTACTCATTTGTGACATTGGTTACCTTGGCACCCACAAATGCTGTCTGGGGCTTGTTACACCTTTCAACTGGGTAGTGGACGCTGGAACAGTGTGTACCCTGTTGAAATATAATGTGAACGGAATCTAATAACGTTAGTGTCATGTTGCTTAAAGGTGCTGTGAACTCATCTTCTGTCAAAAAGTAACCTTTGGATTAACACACTTACCTTCAGAAAATTGCTCTTAGCTTTCTCTTACTAAGATTAAACATGATATTTATTAGCTTGGGAATGACCAACTGTCTGCTATTGCTCAAGATGAGACACATCCACTTGGCATGACCTGACTGGGGATTTTTTTAAGTGCGGAGTTAATTCAAAAACTTCTGTAACTGTCAATTCTTGCCTAAACCAGGAATTGATTCAAATCCAGTTAAAGTGTGTTGAGATGCGTTCTTTATTTTTGATTGGCCAAGACAAGGGATAGTTTTTGATAGGTTTGTAGCAGCCCGTGGGTGGCACCTCTCAGAACATCCCATTTTGTAGCACCTCGTGGGTGGCACTTCTCAGAACATCCCATTTTGTTCCAGAGACTGGTTTTGGGAAGCTGTACGTGTCCGATACCAAGGGTATTGTCTACTCAGAGTCCCTGGATCGTCACCTGTACCCAAACCATGAGGAGGTGACTGACTTCTATAGGGTGGAGTCAATGTCTGGAGTCTACATCACTAGCCAGATCATGGAGGACAAGAGCATTCACACTCTCATCTCATTTGATAAGGGAGCAGAGTGGAAGCCAATCAAAAGGCCAGTGGGCGTGGCTTGCAAGGACGAGGCAAAGGTCATTTGAGTTCTTGCCTTTTGTATAATAAAATGCTTTTCTAGTGTCTAACCTCGTTGCTGCTGTTATGATCGAATGTTTCAAGCCATACTGTTGTTATAATGTCCTAATGTTTGGTCTTTCTACAGCTATGGTGAACTAATAGAAAATTATAAATCACGACTATTGGACTTACTATAAACCACATTTTCCGATGTTGAGGTGCTGAATGGCTCCTACTGGGGGACTGCTGACTTTTAATGTCCCACAAAAATCTTATTTTTTCACCTGTATGAATAATAATATCCATCGTTTATAATGAACTCATGTTTTGTCATGTTGCAGCTATAATGCACAACTGTTTAGCCTTACTGGTGTTATCTCGAGTAAATGTTTCGCCTCGTGTCGGTGAATATGACTGGATGAAGTATGTAGTCTAACCCCAGCTGCTGTGACCATTGTTGTTATCATGGTATCTTTGCAGGCTTGTAACCTACAAATCCACAATGCCTACAGTGTTTCACGCCATATCCCATCGTCACCTCCATTAAGTATACCCACTGCCCCGGGCATCGTCCTCGTTCATGGTATGTACTCCCTGTTAGTTCCTCTGATAGATGTTAAATGCCATCTACATTTTATTGTAATACATAAGTTGTTAGTTTTTTGAATCTTGCCAAAATTTTAATGTTATACGTGTGTTTACACCGGTTGCAAACCCTGTTTCACTGTGTATAACACTCACTGAGGTTTTTATCAAAGGCTGTATGTCTCAGGGCGACGAAAGTGAGCCCAGAAAGATGATGACTAATACTTGGTTATTAGACTTGGTGGAACACTCAACGAGTGTCGCTTGCATCAGTTTAAAAATATGATGAAATTTCTTTTCATGATTAATTGCCAAAATATCTGAGCAGAAACTTCCCACTAATTTTAAAGTCTGATTTTGTGTTACTTTTCTTCTCGTTTCCTACTGTGTTGTTGCCATGACGATGTTTTTTAAATACCATTGTTTGTAACGGAATGTAATTAAAGGGGAAATGTGTCTCAGTCTGCAGTAACCATTGTTTCTAGTAGTTGTGTCCAGATATATTTATAATCTACATTATATTTCTCCAGGTCACATTGCTGAAGCTCTCCAGACCTCTTACCCAGATGTTTATGTGACTAATGATGGAGGCTACACCTGGATACAGGTAACAGAAATACAAGCAAAATTTACCATGGTTATAGTGTACAGTCTGATTAGGGTTTTCAACAGCTTCGAAAAAGTTAATTCCCAAGATTTCACCATTCTCGTAGACTTGTTTCAGTTTTGGCTGGATGAGAGGAATCTCCTCTGATTTGGGATTTGTTGTTAAAGATAATGTGAAATCAGAATAACTGAAAGTGTAATCGTAGTGAATATTCAAATTGCATTGTTGATGAAGAGATTTTAGTTTGAGATAAAGATGAACAAAAATCATTACTAGACTTTGAGTGTTTGATGGAACACGAAATAGTTCGTTACTGCATGAGTGTTTTGATTGTTTTCTTTCAATTTGACACTTCAAATGCAAAACTGGTGCCAAACAAGTTATACAATTCTGAATCATTAAGTTGCCAAATGAAGTCTCCTACTGAATTTTGTGACACGACACTAATCAGATTATTTATATCACTGCGTGGCAAGAAACAAGATGTTACATAACAAATTGAGAAAAGTTTCCGTTATTTCTCAAGGCCAGCTTGCTGGTTGTGAGACTAGGTTTTAAAAGTAGTGAAGCCTAGCAGTGGTTTTGGTTACACTAAACTCTAGTGGCCGGTTGCATGAAACAGTCCCAAATAGGGACTCAACTAGGTCTTTTTTGCGTATCTGTGTCTTATGGACTCACAGATGCAATATTTTTCTATCATTTCTTCTTTATTATGAGCTCCTCTTTGTTCAATGACATTTTCTGATAATATAAATAAACACTGGGCCCAGAGTTCATTGGAAATTAATAGGGACTTAGTCTTTAAATTGGGTGTTGCATGAAAAGATCCCAACTTATTTTCAATGATATTGACAATTTTACGTAGAGTTCACTCTCGATTTGTATCAAAGACAAAAGTTGACTTAGTAATGAAACTAAAACAATACAAGAAAGGGCAATCGATGTTTTCACAAGTCCAAAAATGTGCAGTAGTTTTAGGGAGCTCAGTTGAGTCCCTATTTGGGACTGTTTCATGCAACCGGTCACGGATCACCTCACATGGTTACGTAGAGGAACGAAACTATCCATACTTACATGCCAACTCCTTGTAGGCACTGAAGGGCCCCCATCACTATCAGATCGCTGATCACGGAGGCCTCCTGGTGGCCGTGCCTGCCGATACCTACACTCCAACGGTAGTCAAGTTCTCCACAGACGAGGGCCGTTGCTGGCATGAGTACAAGTTCACCAATGAGACGATCATCTTCACAGGACTCCTGACCGAGCCGGGGGGACGGGCGATGAGTGTCAGTATATGGGGTTATGGTGCCTATGACCATATCTGGAGGATCACCGTCATTGACTTCTTGACAGTCATACCCAGACAGTGTAGGTAGTGCTGGTGTAGAGGGTCATTGCCATTGACTTCTCGACGGTCATAAACAGACTGAAGAGGAGAGAGATTGAAAAATTAAGTCAGTCACATAGCACATCATAAACTGATGTGTGTGTATAAATAAATGGTGAATTCGGAGTGTATGTGTAAGAGACATGTTCTGAATGTATGACTTCTGTTTTTTCTAGGCCAACCAGAAGACTATCAGTCTTGGACGGCCCACTTGACCTTGAACAGTATAGACGAAAACTTCAAAGGTTGTCTCCTTGGTGCTAGGGTCACTTACACGCGACTCAAAGTTGACTCTTGGTACGTTCAAAAAATATAAATTACTGTTGGTAAATAAATCTAAATTGCTAATAAGAAGAAAAATTGCCATATATGATACAAATAATTATCCATCTAGTTAGAATAAAAAATACCAATCGTAGCTAAGGTTGCCACATTAATAACTACAGATGTTCTCTTTTGTAAAGTGGTTGGTGATGGTTGAACTTTGAGTGTCCATACTGACAGTAGCTGTGCATCAGCATCGGGTTTATTCATAAAAACGCAACATTTCGTAGTCAATGACAGCCTTGCAGTCAGATTGTACTGTGTTCTTGACCTCTGCTTTACACTTAGTGTATTTATTTAACTCTGTCACACATCTACGCCATTCTTATTAACCTTTGACCTTGCAGGTGTCACAATGGCTACCCTCATGAAGTTGAGTCCACCAAGAAGTCGTGTACATGTCGTAGAGAGGATTATGAATGGTGAGATATATTGTACTACGCTAACTCGGGTGTTTTAGGTTATGTGGGACCCTGGTAAAATGTCCAGTTTTGACCTACTTTGGAACATTGTATTTCAGCAATGGCTTATTTGCATAAAACTTTGAGATACTATATACACTGTTCTCCAAATCGTTGTTCGGGATAATTTTTAAAATATTTCACTTTTGCATGAGGTTTATCAAAAACTAGGACTTCTATGATTTTCATGGAAACTTTTTCCGTTGCATGAAAGAGAAACAAAACGATGATTTAGAAAACTGTAACAGCATTTTTGTGATATTATTTTGAACATTTATATCAAAAGAAATTTTGTTAGTTATTGACCGTGTTGTTTTGCTATGAATCAAATGTTTCTTTTTTGCTAAATTTTCCTTAAAAAGAACAAGGTCATTTGACCTAATTTGTGGCAAAACTTGTAGTTTCAGTTAATATATACTCTTAAAGAGTTAAATTCTATAGCTTTGTAGATATTTTGTTAAACGTTCACACTCTTCGATAAGGGCCTAAGTAACCTTAAAATTGAAGCTGTTGACTTAGAAGCACGCATTGTCAGTGACGTTAGATGTCACCAGACCATGATGGCACTGAATCTTGCTGGGTGCACTCCCATAACCTGTGACTTACGCCTGATACTAGTGTGACTGACAGACCGTAATGGCTTGTAGAAATATTTAGGTATGATAATTGTATTGTGACGTTCCGTTGTAAAAGCTGTTCAGTCAGTCTCACAAATGTTCTGATGTTCTGGCATACCAGTTTCAGAAAATTCCTGTGTACTTCTCTGATTGACCAGCGTTATTTTCATGACTACAACTATGTTAAGTCTTGATCTTTCAGTGACTATGCCATTACTGTTATTTCAATAACTACGTTACTATGTTATTTACGTTATTTCAGTTACTTTGTTATTAATTTTTGTTTCAGTGGCTGCGTTATCGCTGTTATTTTAGCGATTACTTAATAATGTAATTTTGCATTGAAAGAGTTTTAAATAATATTTAAAGTTTTATTTTAGTGATTACATAATTATGTAATTTCAGTGACTTCGTAATTGTGCTGTTTCAGTTACCGTATGTCAGTCATTTCAGTGACTTGATATCGTATTGCAACTATTGTTATTTCAGTGACTTGATGTCTTATAACTACCGTTGTTTCAGTGACTATGGCTACTACCGACCGGAAGGCAGTGATGACTGTGTCCTTGATCATGAGTTCAAGCACGCTGACTTCAACATCTGTGAAGGTGGCCACGTAGAGGAGCTCATCTCTAAGGGGTTTGTACTTACCCACGACCTTACTGTGCTCTGTTGGCGATAGGGCCGTACCGGATTACACGGCAATAGAACTCTAGGGGTTTGTACTTACCCACAACCTTACTGTGCTCTGTTGGCGATAGGGCCGTACCGGATTACACGGCAATAGAACTCTAGGGGTTTGTACTTACCCACAACCTTACTGTGCTCTGTTGGCGATAGGGCCGTACCGGATTACACGGCAATAGAACTCTCCGGAGATAAGAAAGCGCGTGATGTCGTTTTGGAAATGAGGCACATTTTCGTGTCTCCTTGATGTCGGGAAGGTGAAGAATTTCACGTCACGCATTCACAGTCAAGTATTTGTCCAGTTTATTAAACTTTCTCACATCAGAGTTGCAGCCCACAGCACAGCTGTAATACTTCGTTGGCATTGGGTGGACGAATCAAGTAATGCAACTGAGAAAAATTTGTAAAGAATCAGACCACAAAAAATGACATGTGAATCTGCAATGGCACAAAAACCAGGCAGAAAATGTGCCTGACAGATTTTTACGGCATTGTGGGTAAATAAAGCGAGATTAGATTGTCACTGTATAATTCGAGATGGCCTTATTGTGGCTGATGATAATTTATCATAAATTACGGTAGATTATTTTTTTGGATGAATTTGATATTGTATTGTCAAGTCACGTTTCAGTGGCGTTCATTTTGCTAGCGAATATGCATACATATAGAGTAGAAGTTAAAGGGAAATTATTGGGAAGAAAAAGTAATTTTCCAAGATTACCTTCAGCGGATTGTCGAACCTGGAACCCTGTGGTTGCAGTCAAATGCTTCGCTGGCAGAGCTAAACAAGTATTCAAAACACATTTAACTGGTAAAGTCACAGGCATTCATTTGTGACAGCAAATGTGGGTTCGGCAACAGCTAGGTTTGGCGTCCTGTAATAAAATCGCAACAACCGTAGCAGATTTTTCCCTCTGGTAACAATGCTAATAACTTCAAGAAATCTGTCAAATCGAAGAATAGTGATCCTAAAAATGCATTTTCTGGTCATAAAACTGGTAATGTCCCGTAAGTAGTTCATCAATTGAAAACAAAACTTGTTAAAGGTGTTTACATGCTTGTTTTGTTTTGTGTGCCGTCTGCTAAGGATGAGCCAGAGCTTCCCTGGACTGCGAGAGCTTCACTACTGACTGAGTTATGTGAGAAACGCACAAGTTGGAGAATTCACTTGGAGTTGGAACTGATTCTTTTATACTTGCCAAAGTTTTGCAAAATTCAGTTAAAATTAACACCAACTGATAATCATTTTTGTCTCCTGTCAGTCGAAATTCTAGTTGTCAGTCCATTGGAGAATTGACTCCCAGTTGTCTCGCACATTCTGATGTATAGAAACTAAATCGAAAATGGCTTGACGGATATAACCCTATATGACTCACTGTTCTCCAAGACAAGCTCGAGGCCTTGCTACTCGACCCAAGGAAACTGTGCGCTCTTGCAAACATTTCAAGATAGTTTAGAGATTACCTCATGAGTGTCATTTGTAACAGTCTCAGACCATTTATGCTGGGCTGAACTAATGTAAATAGTTTGTGTTACCTCTTTGTGTTGTTCAGGTACCGTAAAGTAGCTGGAGATAGTTGTACTGGAGGCTTCCATCCACCGCCAGTGAAGAACATAGACATGAGTAAGAAATGTGGTGGTGAAGACAAGGAACTGGTGAAGGCTGAGTTGATGAAGGATGCTGTGGTGAGTCGTGCCGTTGAAATGTGCGGGTTCTCATACTGGAACTTGTTGGACGGAGCAACTCCATTACAATAAGGTTTCTAAACGAATGTATTAGCTTAAAACAGTTGTCTTTTGCTTGTTTTGTTCCAAGAAGTTTTAAGTGTAACGTGTTATTCTGGTAAGGGGTCTGGTGCATGGTCTATGAAGTATTTACCCATGTTCCAATGTTAAGGATGGTATGTTTCAGGTGAACAATACGAAGGCGCCCTCTACAGGAGGAAGTGCTGGTGTGACAGCAGTGGTCATTATAGTTGTCCTAATTGTACTTGCCATGCTGGTGTTACTTGGTCGCAAGTTTTACTTGAACAGGAGGTATGACGACAGTGTGTATTCTGAAGTGTTAATGCGCAATAGGCGTCTTTGGAGCGCCTATAATGCGACCTCCAATCACAAAAATCGTCTTTTGATTTAGATCACTTTCTGTCTTGAAATTGGTCTCAAATTGCTCCTTTGTCAAATCGGAGGTGACTTCAGAGCTTCAAAAGGACTGGTACTGGTTGAAACCAGGCTGTACAAGTTGGATTGTCACAGTTTGTAGGTTTATTCACTAAGCATAGTTTTAAAGAATAAGAAATTGTCATTGTTTGCAAACCTAGAAATCACGTTTCACCTGAGAAAGGAATTAAAAGAGACCAGTTTATAGTCGTAAGTGGTCACGATCAAAAAGTTTTCTCCTAGGTTGAGCGCACGTTTCTGGTCGCTTTACATTTTGTACCAAAGCAGTTTAATCCTGCCATCTGGTGGTGTTGGAAGGCGTGAGATCTTCTGAGGCTGGTGGCTGCATGCTCACGCGTATTTAAATGAAATTAAATTATTAAGTTCCTGAGAGTCTATAAAAATGTCTCTCTAGGTGTCAAAATTCTACTCATGGTTAGTTACCTTCAAACGGCATCTTGTCGCCTTTAAAACTTTTGATCTCTCATGGAAAATGGTCTCAGCAATTTTTTGACATATTCTGAGTGCGATCCTCATCCGTGACCGATATCACGTTTCAGTGGTTAGAAAATTTGTCTGCCTTTGTCTGCATTCCTTCTGTATGTGTCTGCGCAAATTATTTGTGAACAGTTCTCAGAATCTTCCGTTTTCTCTGTGTCAAGAATTGTTTAAACATATGTTGACATTGACCTCTGTTGGTTGAAGGCACATAACCTACCGCTACTCATCGCTGTCGCAGTCGGACGAGTTTGATTATGACAACGACTTTGAGAATGCCCTAGTTGAGCACGCTACAATCTACGAGGATACTTCAGACGACGTGAGTAAACTGTGCCCGCAAGTTAGATGGAGAGCGATGTTATCACAATTATCAAAAGTTTTTTTTTGACAATGCAGTTTGCAACAAAATGTTCCTGTCCACAAGCACTCACACACACACACAAACGCATACGCGCATATTATTTTGCCAAAATCTCCCTACATGTTTCATTGTGATTTGATAAGTATTTGGTGAACTTGAAATATTTATATAACAGACTGAGAGAAAGAGACTGTGTGGGATATGTGTCCGCTTCCTGTACTCAAGGCCGTGGGTTCGAGTCCCGCAAGGGCACACTGCCAGACCCTTCAGTCAGGTCTCTAACTCCTCAGCTTTATTTTACCTATATTAGTAAAGTATAAAAATGGTTCCAGGTGATTCGTTCGTATAATGAGCCCCGTCTGGTGCAACATGTACCAGACCGCCTGCAAATATTTTTTAACAGACCAAAATACTAAAGCTATGACATGTACCTTCTAATCTGTGAACATATTTTTGGTGTGCAACCATGTCCTATAAATAATAGGCACTGTCTTTCATCCGGGTAAAAAACTAAGGGCCAAAAACCTAAGTCACAACTTACAGTCAAATAGTTTTCCCAATGTTGTGTAGCCACCTGGCTCCTGCTGGCAGTTGATGACTGACTAGTTCCAGCTAAAAGTTTTCTAATCACCTTCTGCCATTGTTCATAGACAACAAATGCAAGGTCTGGGAGCACAAGTCAGACGGACTATTTAAATTTGACCCCTGGTAATTTGACCCCTGGTGTCTATTCAGAGAGGGTTCTTGGCTTTCACTCAAACAGCCTCTCTTATGCCTTGCTCAAACCAAGAATTCCCTTCCTGTGACCCTGAAGTCCACTTTCTCGAATGAGTATCCCATGTGACTAATGGAATCAAACACATCAGAGTTCAAACTACTGGCATTAGCCCTGTAATGCTGCGTCATGCACTTTCTTAGGAGCTATACCGTGTCAATAATATATGAATGTTCATACATTCGTCACTGTCGCACAAAATGAAATAAACCAGTCCTCTGGTATCATCACCCTGAGGGTTGTCCTTGCCGTGCACTAAACTTTTCCTGTGTGTGTCAACAGAGAGGACCGTCAACATTACTTAATAAAAATTCTGCCTTGCAATACATGTAACTCATATGCGTGCATTAGTGACTCTTTTTATCTCTGTCTTATTAAAGAGTAGCTCTTGCAAATAACTGTAATTTTCCCTTTTGCCTCAATTAACCTTGCAATCACTGTTTGCTTATTAATCCGTAAACTTTGTTTATTAATCTGTAATTGCGTTGGCAACAGGAAACTCTTGGGAAACGAAAAGTCAACTATGGCTCGAAAAGTAGCAGTAGTGTGTCGACCACGTTGCAACCAGTTAAAAAAGTGAAAAGTTACCATGACGACTCCGATGTGGTGAGTGTTTTTTGACCAATCGCTGCATTCACTTGAAGGTTTGTTGTCCCTGTATTACAGCAGGACGGCATCAGCAATCGCTTTTCAATTCACACATAGATGGCGGTGGGTGCAGTGACTGTGGGGGTGTAAATCGTCATTGTTCGTTACTTCGAAACCTTTATCAATTTGCATATATACTGTGAAGAAGACAGCTGTCAATGAATTTCCGATGACTTCAACTACTGTGGCGCCTCCTAGTGGCAGTATTGTTTTGGTTGTATCTCCCAAACTTATGTGTATATGAAGTTGACAACAATGATTTTCAGACGAATCCGGCAAACGCTGTGCCCCCTAGAGGCAATTTAATTTTTTTCCGTTTTCCTCCTTTTTCCTCTAATTCAAGCTCCTTGACGGATATTTATGAAATCTGGTAAATAGCTTTCTATTGAAACGATGTTATGTTGCTGTTTTCATGTGCAATCTAGTGGCCATTTTTACTGTTTTGTAGTCTGTTTTAATGCATCTGCCCTCTATCAACCAAATCACTATAAGTATGATTTTGAAAATTGGCATAAATTTTCTTAGTGTGAAGAGGACGGTTGACGATGATTTTCCGAAGACTTCAACTAATGTTGTGCCTCCTAGGAGCAGTGATGTTGTTTTTTTAGCCCATAACCTTCTAGTGGCAATTTTCCTCGACGGATTTTTATGACATTTGGTAAAATAGCTTTCTATTTAAAAAGCAATGACAATTTCCCGTTTGCGGATTGATTCGTCTCATTTTGCACCATCTAGTGGCCAATTCTGTGATACCAACTAACACCCCTAGAAGCTAACCATTTGTGATGCCTTTGTGGGTGCATTTCAACACTCCGCGTTGCTCTTGTTCTGCGTTTCCATTGTGTGTAACAAGGGGAGTGATCTTATGTCGTTGAACATAAAACTTAAGTTGTGACCGCCACTATTGCCTATTTCTAAAATTTGGTACAAGCTCTACTCTTCAGCAAAATAGTTAATGTTTACTGTTCATGTGATGAGGTAGATTGCTATTCTGTTCCTACATGCCCCCAATACTATGCTTGACCTCTGCTTCTGCTTTGTGGAACACTTTTGCCCCTGGCCCAGAGCTTAACATACTCAGTGCAAGACTCAACTGGAAAATAGTTGACTGCAGTAATTCAAAACACGCGATGCAATATTGGTTCATTTTTTTTGAGTCCAGCTTTGAGTATGGTAATGGGCAGCCACAGTGCTTAACTGTGGTAAGTTATTGGAATGTGTGCCATTGAGACAATAGTGTCTTAACTGTGGTATGTTATTGGAATGTGTGCCATTGAGACAATAGTGTCTTAACTGTGGTAAGTTATTGGAATGTGTGCCATTGAGACAATAGTGTCTTAACTGCCGTGAGTTATTGGAATGTGTGCCATTGAGACAATAATGGAGAATGGTCAACATGCAGGCATATGGTGAGGTTGTAATCATTGGTAAGATGGCTGCCACTTTTTGGCTGCAGCCACAGATAATCGTGAATGCGCAGATTTATGAAAAATTTTCCACTTATTAGTGGATGGGTCCACCAAACGTACATGACTGTACTGTACATCGTTATGTTATTCCGGTCTTTCATTATTTGTTTTTTCTTGCAGGACATGTTGGAGTGATGAAGATTCTCATGACGACCACTGGCTTCTTCCAGAATTGTGACAGGACATCAGCATTATGTCCTTTAGACAACTCAAGGTTATGTTTGTTTCATTTATGTCTATAATATATATTTCTTTCATGGAATTATGAAAATATTGTGGAGTAATTACATTGTCATTCCTGGCGTAATTTGCAGTGTTTGTCCCAAGACGTTCCGGAATGTGACTTCAATTAGCAATTTTCATTAGTAAATTTCAAAACATATGTTTAAATGATTTAAAAGTCTTTTTTATACAGAGGTCACACGCTTTGTCTCTTATTTAGTTAACTGACGTTATAATCACTATTGGTCTATGGTTGAAATCGTCATGGTAACAGTTGGGGGTTGATTAGGGGTGGTCGTTGGGAAAAACATTGTGACTTGAGTCTTGTTTATTTTTGTGTTTGGAGCTCATTCCACGTTGAGTAGGATTCTATTAGCAGGATTTTGAAGCTGGGCTTTAGAACAGCGTTTTGTTTAATTCCATTCAGTGTACTGATGGGTTTTCTTTGGAATGCTGTATAAATGTTAATGTCTGGGGGAATACATCGCCTCAGTCTTGTGTTGGGGTAATGGTGGTGTGGGTTGATATGTAAGCATAATAATGCATGCTGGGTGTGGGCGTCATGGTGACGAAATAGACTAGCATGGACTCTTGCAAGAGTGATACAAAGTGTTGTGGGGATGTTACCCCACTTCTGTTAGTGCTGGTTTGTGGCCTACTGGTTGAGTTACTGGGCAAAACACACAGCTGAAGTTTTTGTTGATGGGGAGACTGGTGATGGGGAGGAGTTTGTGAGCAATTTTTTCTCATTCCTCTGCATCACACTGCCAGTTGGGAACCAGTGCATTCAGTGAAAATGAAAACAGGTGCAAATTTTCACTTCTGAATATACGGCAATTAGTTCAGAACTCCAGTAAAACCGTGTGATATCTCTTGGATTTTGATGGCTAGAATTTAGGTATGATTGATTGACTAAAGGTTTTCTAATTGGGATCATACCTGTTTGTGATATACTTTTATCATTACTTATGTCATTTTTAGGGGTTTTACTGTTTTTAAATTCCAACAGTCATTCATCTTTCCACTTGTACTAATAATTACGGTGTGATTCTTTGTCTCTATAGTCGGGCCGTATTATTGTGTCTGCTGTATGTATGCTGTGTGCAGGCGAGGTTTCACTGACGGCTTTTGTATACTTTATTGCTGTTATTTATTTCTAATAAAACTGTTACACACGACTTGTTGTGTTATAAGCTTTTGTGTGGGATTTCATCACCTGTGACTGGCAATTTCAGAGTCTGATTTAGTGAACTGAATGGTATGATGGTCACATTCTGTCATATTAGTGCCCCACCAGTAAGTTGAAGAGGTCAACTAACTACTTAACAAACAAAACACTTGCTTATTGTGAGAGTACAATCTTATGGAGCAATAACAATGGCCGTCATGAAAGAGGGTGCTTCTAGTACAAGAGCGCTATCTGGCGGACTGACGCCCCACGATTGACTGCCTTTGCCATGGCAGCTGGCATTTCATTCGTTCAAACCGCTGTAAACCGCTTTCTGGTGTCGAATTACAAACATCTTCGCGGGCATTTGCTCTTCCCAAGTAGGGTCATTGGATTCTTATCACTTGGTTGAATTGAATTTGGTTACAACAAAATGTATGGAATCCCTCTGTAAAGTGTTTGTGCATACGGGTAAAACGTTGCTGAATTTAACCCTCCGTGACAAGCAACGATCATTGTCTGCAGCAATAATGAACTATTAACTCACGTTTGTGAAATAATTTTTAGCCTGAGTACGGCAGGGCATAGGTTACGATAAACGGTAGCTAAAGTGCAGTGAACTCTAGCCTTCTGCCTGACCGATATTCAACTAAATTTCTTGACTGGAGTGCTGCTACACAACTAGGATGCCCACCCATTTAAGTAAACTCAAAGAGGGGGCGATGTTCAGGGTGGCTTTACTAAAACGATTTCTGTCACCGCGGGACATGAAATTTTGTGACCTTAATTTTTTGTAAAGTGAACAAGATCAGCGATCGAGGCTGAGAAGCCGAGTGTATAATTTCGAATTCCCAAAATTAACCCTCTTCGCGGGAATTTTGTCGGACAAGGCACCCTTTATTGAGGGCAACTGGTCGTGAAAAAGTCATCCTTCTGAGCGCTAAGTCCAGAAGCCCTGTTCTCGTATCCCGGGCTCAGTCTGGCAAGAAATAAACTGATTTAGACTACTCAATTGTAGAAGAATTTTATACTATTGTGTAGGCTTTTGATCCTACAAAATTAGCGTTACCAGCATGAACATCCATCTGTTTCTCACTCTCTCGCTTTCCGTAACTCATTCCCGCCAGCTCTCCCCTACCCACAGCTCCCTATCTCAGATTAGTACTTTTCATTTCACATACCAAGGACCGGCCAATTTGAATACCGTATATGTCCGTATTTAGGCCCAAATGCGCATCTATGTTTTGCATTTTGGCGCATTTGCGTTTAAGCGCAGTTATGTGTCCTTCGTGCATGCCTTCCTCCTGATACAGGCTTGAGTTTTTTCTTGAGAAAATCTTTTAATCTTTCCTGTGCGAGGCATTTTTACACGACTGAGCGCATTTTCATATTTAAATAAGGCGTTCTGCTGAGCTCATTTGTAGTTCACTGTGAACGCTGCATTTTGCCGCCTTTAGCCGCCAGCATTGATTTCCAACGTGGAGCCTTTTGTGTTTTAAAAACATTACCACGCTCATCCAATTTAGAATTCCCGCCTAATGAGCCAGCAACTCCATTACCTGGCAATCTGTATATGCGTCGTTAATGGTTTCGATGTTCATGTTGGTAACGGAAACAGAATCCTGACGTAATAACGCGAGACTAGCTTCGTGAGAATGAAAGGATTTTTATGTGTTAAGTAGCTAAACAGGGCGGCATTCAGCTTGAAATGTTATGTAAGTCACGTGACAATCAGTTGTAAATTTCATTTTAATATTTTCATATTTTTAAGAATGTACAAAACTGTTATATCATTAATGATCCAGACCTGAATAATCTTACTTAATGTCAAATATTTGGGTGGAAATTGAATAAAATTTTTGGCTAACGTAAACAATTTAATTAACTTTTTCATTAAAAGCCCCTACAGCTTTATCTGAAAAATCAATCTCTGTTACATTACGTCTACTGGGAGCGCATATTAGTCGCGAAATTCTTCACTGCATTACTTGAGTCAAGTAACAGAGCATAATTTTACAATAATGGTTGGTGCGCTCATTAAAATCGTTTTCAAGCATGGCTCACATGTAGGCGCATGCCCCCAATTCTGGATATAGGCGCAGTTTTCTACAAAGGGGCATACGCCAATACGCTCTTACAAGGTACCCACGACAGATTCACGCATCAAAATGTTTCTCGACTATTTGCATTTTCTAACACACGTGCTTAATTAGGGTACACACCCGTAGGGAGTAAAATTCGCGGTGAGCGAAAGAGGTTAGCAAGGCCAAATTCAGCTTGGCCCAAAGGTTCAAGAACAAACCTGGGTCCAAGAAGATAACTTTCTGATAATTAATCACGCATGCGTTAAAACTATGTTTATCACTTATCACTTGCGTTTATCAAATAGATTCTGTACATTGAGGGGTTATTTCGCTTAAGGTAAGTGTAGCAAATAGTATTGGATGAATACGTGTTGTGTACGGCTTTCACAAAACCTGTTCAGTCTTTTTCTGACCAATTTTTATTTTAAAACTTTTTCCACACATTATGTTGTCATCTCACGACTGAGTGCCGAGCAACATCGTCGCCACCATTTTGCAATACAAGTAGTGTAGCGCGCGCCATCCACTGAGGAATAAAAATCTCTGATAGGTTGCTCAACAGTTTTTAATACTCTTCATAGAAGAATTTCATCAATTCTTATCTTTGGGATTGACGTGTTTTTTGTCAAGGGATGTTAAATTTCACAGATTCGTCGTAAAAGAATTCTTCAGCTGTTGACTCAAAAGTTGATTCGATTCCATGAACCAATGAATTATACTACTGGAATAGTTCAATGCATGAAGATTCCATTTCTCGTACCACCAGGGTCCCTTGGTGTTGACGCTCCTCGCCGGTTCAGTGCCGTTACGTCTCCCGTCAATGATTTTGCCAAAGATGCAAGCTGAACGAAATTGATACGGTCCCACCTTTCTTGGCTTGTATAGAACTGGCAGTTCGGTAATACTTGAGGACATGTTAGGCAAAGTAGCAGGAAGATTCAGATCAGCAAAGGCAGGTCCATCCCTGATTGGCAAATAGACTGGGTATACTTATCCCCAATACAGTTGAGATCTCCGGACGAATCTACGATAGCTTGAGCATTTGAGATTCTTTTAAAAAGATGAGCGACAGTGTATAACGGGGCCATTAATACTTGAACATGGAGATTTCAGTTGTCCATTTGTACTTTGTGCCTGTGACCCACGTCGTATAGTATCATACGATCGTAAGCGAAGTTATGTCATCTTTCCTCCTTGGCCATTTCTCCGTACCATTTGTTCGTGCAACAAGAAACGCCGGGGTTCACATTGTCAAGCGTAAAGCTACGTTTTGCTGAGCGCGACGTGCCTTTAGTTATATAAGCCATGGTAACAGGGCTACGTTGTCCTGAACTCAGTCGCTAAAGACAGGTTTAGCAGTTATTCCAGAAAGTTCTACGCAACAACTTGCCGTAACACGCTATCTTTATGACAGCAATAACCTATGCCCAGTGATTTTTACAACACGGATATTCCCGAGATATAACTATTTTAATAGTTATATCTCAACTATGTATAGAACTATTTTAATAGTTATATCTCAGGAATGTTCGTTTTATTAAAATAACAGCAGAGCAACAATACTCCGTAGCCTGCACCTGAAACGCCCGGTCATACCATTCCTATAATATCGTTGCCCTGGTGTTTTTATCGAGCTGACAGTCTTAATCAAGGAATTAAATACACTACTACGTCACCGACGTACCTCTTGAGTTAAGGTTTATCTAAGTTGTGAACAGTCCCTCAAAACGTCGCGTGTATTCATTAATAAACTGACCGGAAGAAGTAAACTGACCGGAATAAGTAAAGTGACCGGAAGAAGTAAACTGACCGGAAAAAGTACCCTTTTCTTTACTTCTTTGTAGCATCAAATGAGATTTTTCTAGTTTTTTAATATTAGAAAATCTCCAGAAATCGCGTTCGCATTATATCCAAATACTCGTTCACTCTGTTGCATACAGCTGAGGAGTAGGAGACATCTGCCGGCAAACTAAAGTCAGTATTTTGAACCGGTGTCCTCCAAAGAGAGTCCGAAGCTCAAACCTCTGCTACACAATGTCTTCTGTATCAACAGATGATCATTTATTTCGCACGTTTAGATTTGCGTTTTTTCAATGTCGATTTGCAAAAGTTTGATTTCTCAAGTTTATTTTTGCATTTGGCAACTTTCTG
Source organism: Phoronis australis (assembly GCA_002633005.1). NCBI lineage: Eukaryota > Metazoa > Phoronida > Phoronidae > Phoronis > Phoronis australis. The sequence continues at coordinate 311,956 of NMRA01000224.1, read as the reverse complement.
TTTATGACCGGAAGTGATTAGCTTACAGCCGCTACAAATACACTGGCTGGTGGATCTAGGATGTCCTAATAGGAGCTCAACCACTATTTCCAACTCCCGATAAAAATGGCATGTCGGCAGCGTTTTTGGTCCTGTCTGTTGGGGGGCGGGCCTCCTATGCCACGCCCTCAAACCTGCCTACCAATCCCTGGTGTCAGAAATGCAACATTCTTCACAGGAGCCTTATAATTTATAAACAACGTCATCACTTTGATATGATTTATTTGAATTAAAATTTGTTATTTTCTGAAAGTCTGGTGACTGAGGCACACTCCGTCGGCGGTTGAAACTAAACTGTCGTAATAACGTCCAGTTTTTCTGAAGCTTAGAAAAAAAATTTATAACACAAAAATGGGAATTTATGAGACCGATTTTATTTTGAAAAATGCATTACTCAAAAATTGATTCACATGCAAGGGTTGTTTTTAATCATTTTCGATTGGTTGTTAATTGTTGAAAATGAGACTAGACAAGATTTTACGAGTTTTCACTAACTGTTGAATTTCTTCATAAACATTGGCAGGAGAAATTTTCAACTGATTTTTTAGAAGCTGTGAATGATCATATTTTTGCATCATTAATCGTTGTATAACTATTATTGTCAGTTGCGTCGTCGTCGTCGTCGTAGACGTCGTCGTCGTCGTCGTCGTTATGTAAGTTATTGGTGTCTCAGTGTCTGAACAATAATGCCAGAAAGACTGATGTGGACAACTGAGCTCGTTCCCACAAGCAGAGGAGTGGGTGCCGATTGGATTTACAGGAAAGTACGAAAACGTGATGACGCCACAATTAATCCAAAATCATGTACCTACATGTTGTGACATAATGTCCTTTTAATTCTTGTCTTCTTGCAGTTAGTTTGTTTGCTGACAGTCAGAAATTTTCATTTCAGTTTAAGCAGCGTCATGAACGCTGTCTTACTTTTCGGCGTAATTTCTTTGCTGCCGACGGTTGCAACGTACAGTGTTCCTACGCCGACCTTTAGGTTACTCTCTCCTCGTGGACTGCAAATTTCCATTCCTGGTAAGTAGTGCACAGACGTTTTTACGTTCTAATCACATTTCTTGAAAAAGATGTCACAAAATCAAGAAAATGTCTGTTACTTCTATCATATACGATTTTCTATTCATCGTATGTGTTGTTCATATTGTTTGTTATCTTTACCAATTCCGTTGCCCAAGTTTTTGTTTAATGTTTCCTCTCAACCCACAAGCAATGCGATCGTTGACAGTACACCGTCCTACTAATACCACGCGCGCACCCAGCCTAAAAAATGGAGGCTCGAATTTTTGAGAATGTGGACCTTTTACTGAGATTCACGGGGTATGTTCAGAGCTATGAATTGTGCATTTGCCGAATTTTGGTAGTTGCTGTATTTTTAGTGGTCTTTTTTCGGAGTTTTTGTTTCTGTTTTGGCCCACTTCGACAAATGAGGGCGCGCATGTATGCAAGAAGGTAAACTTCCTATTTTAGAGCGACTTTGTTATGATTAGTCGAGCACGTTCTCAACACTAATCTCAAAGAAAAACACAAGAACCTATGAGCACGTTCAAGGCAGCAAAAATGGCAATTTGCTCTTCATTTAGTCACATGACCATGAGCTATGAAGGAGCACAACAAGTCCTTGCTCCATCTTTTCATTGCAAGAAAGCCCTCCTCCGGTACTGAGGAACTGATTATAAAGTTGCGTTTGACCACACCTGTTCGCTGTAAAATGGCCCCAGTCTTTGCAACTCATTTCGGTCCTCCGGTGGCCCGGCTCTAATTTCGCGTTTGGCTTTCCTTGTTGAATACTTCTGACTATGATGCCAGTGCGCATGACACTATGCGACATTTACTAAATCATACTCCCTTCAATCTCGATACCGAAACCTATGTGTTTGCAAAAACATATATGCGACATTGAATAATACCAGTTTCATTAATTCTAAAAAATACATGGACACTCATAAAAGCGGCTTCACAGGTAGTGTTATAATTATTATTGTTGTGCGTTATTTTGGTGGAAGCTTTTACTTATTTTCTGCATACAAATTTATGGCTTCTATCGTATATTTCCCGACTGGAACCAGTCGATTTATGTCATGGTATGCAACATACAGATCAGTGTTCAGCACATAACCCTAAGGGGTGTAAGTTTTGGGACTCTCACGTATTGTTTTTCTTTTATAGACAGCCCCGGTATACGTCTTGTAGCCTATCACTACAATGTGAACAATTGGCTAGCAGGAGTGAACCCCGGCCTGCATGGCAACGTTGACGTCTTACAGAAAACGGGTAAGTAAACTCAGATATAGCCCATTGAGATGGCTATGAGGTGCCAAAGGGCCAAAATTTGCACTTATGGAGAACCGTTGTTGAACAAGCTTAAGTTCGTTATCAAACTACTGGCAAACTATTTCATTCCACTATTTGTCACAATTGCTTATCGTGGACACTGCCATGTGAGTAACAGCCTTGCATCAAACCTGCGGACCACATTTTGTCTTTATGTTAATTAAACATGTGTGACTTGGTACATTCTCATGGCGCAGTTGGCTTTCATGTTAAAAGACGTTGTAACGTAAGAATGTTGAAAACGCTGTTGGAAGATTTTAGCGGGAAAGGTTCTCCGTGAATGACAGTAGAACCTTATTTAGTCCTAAATAACATCTGAGCTTTTGCATGTGTTGGTCACACATTGGCCGATGCTTGGCTGATCTCGCCTTTTGGGTTTTCATCAGAAACTCCTCCGTCGGGTATTTTGTACCTTCAAATTTTCCCTCGTAGTGAACGCTAGTTGCGGACGGGCAGACTTTTAGTCATACGGCATCTCATGTCACTTCAAAGTGGAGAATGACTGGAAATTTGAGGTTACGAAAGCATCATGATAGAGAGAGGTTTTTCGAGTGGGCTCGCATACGGAAATTCCAGGTAATGATTTTTTATAGTGAGGCAAGGTGAAAATATAAAGGAACAGAAAATTCTAGTTCGTGAATTTCTGTGGCCCCTTTTGCCCATTTCTCACCTTTCAGTCATCACCAAGGCTTTGCCCGTGTCAGTTACTGAGACAGTTGCCCTCCCCGCTCCCTGAAGTAACAAAAACTGTTGTTTTTATAGATGGTCGATGGGTCCACACAGACCGTAATATCCGGGTGAATTCAGGTGACACCGTCTATTACTGGGTTTACGTTCTAAAGAATGGTCAAGGTTACCAAAGGACTCAACAGAGCTGGAAAGCATCTGGGACCCAATATAAGCAATATACTGGTAAGATTTTGCAGATTAAATACTTAATTACGATTCATAAAAATTGTGAATAGTTTGTATGGCTTTCAAGAAATTTGAATGTCTTCTATATGACTAGACACATTTGAGTCAAGTATTATAAACTATTAATCCATGATCTGGGGAATTTTGAGGGGTTGAGCATCAGTTATGGCCGCTACGGGCGCGACACTGTTCTTCATATTTCACAAGGGAAACAGGATCAAACAGATTATTAAAAATCGGGAAAATCGACTGCACAGCTACAGATTGAGCCGGGCCGCATTCCGTAGATGCAAAACAATTGCAAGTAAAGTTGCGCGATCGTGTGACGCCATTTGCCTCGTACAAGATCATTAGATTGTGCCTGAAATCGTACCCGCATCTTGCTTAGTCCATCTTACTTTTATTAGTCCTAGTATTTCTCTTATGACCAATTATCGTTTCTGCCACCATTTTATGATTTGCGTTATCGTGACGAACAGAAATATTTGATATTAATTTATCTATAGTTACATCGGTGCACCTTCCTCATACCATTCCTTCAAATGCATCACTTAAAGTTCTCTTGGTATTCTGTTCGGTATTGTTAGAATCATTATTTCTAGGCTGTTAGTATTTTACAATATTTTAGTTGGACGTCTTGGTTGCTATGGTGATGGGCCATCCCGCCATCTAACGGGACCATACCATGAAGGTCAGATAACTCCACCGACATGTATCAGTCGTTGTAAATCGCTTAAGTTCAAATACGCAGGTGTCGAGGACCATGACGAATGCATGTGTGGCAACACACTCAATGTTGACCGGTAAGTACGTAAGGTGTCGCTGGAAACAACAGTCAAAACGATTTGTCTGTTTGGCAAAATTTCTTAAGGTGAGGCAGTGCAGTATTTTATCAAAATCAGTCTGCAAATGTAAATGGATTTCAATTAAAAAAATAATTGGGGGTGTTATTTGTGATATGCCGATCACTAAAATGAACAGCAGCTGCTTCCTCGAGTCAAAAATGGCCAACTTTGAAAATAAAACAAAATGAGAATGAGCCAGTTTATAACGCATAGGCGGAGTTAGGGGGGGCAGCCCCCCCCCCCCCNCCCCCCCCCCCCCCCCTAGGGGCCGCAAAAAATAAGACAGCAACAGTGTGAGGGAATATTGAGCTTATTAATTAATTAATTAACCCACTTAAACAATCGGGCTCAAACCCGATTGCAAGATTGCAAGTGTCCGATTCAGACCACCGATGCAATCGTTTTCCCGTTTTTTTAGTCCTTCGTCTGTTATTTAGTAGAAGGTCCACTTCCTCAGGAATTCGAGCCCCCCTATATTTTAGGCTGGGTGCGCAATCGTGCTTTGCGGGATTGCCACAGAGAAAATGTTGGGCCCCTTATGCTATCCTAGATCCGCCACTGTAACGTCACAAAGAACACCTACATCGCGCCACTGCTGATCCAATAACAGCATAACTGTTAACTTTCCTTACTTCACGACTCGTTTGTTTTTGTGACTGTCGAAACAATAAATTGAAATATCAGACACTCCCCAATGTGTCACGGGATGTCCCAAGGTAATAGGAATATTTCCTAAGCAGAGCTCAATCTTTAACAATGGAAACATTTATTTCATTGTAAATACAGCATATATTCTTTACTGACCTGTCGTCAACCAACACATGGTGAAAATTTAAGCATAACGTTTACTGCAGTAGAACAAGATTTAAGACAATTGGTAATACATAACCACCATTCTATCCGATCTTATTGACACGTGACTGCAAGGTCAGCATCATTAAACCACCCTTTGTACCTCTCCATATCAGAATCGTGAATTCGATATCCTAAAACGAGAAAATGCAGTGGTGGATCTAGGATATCACAAGGGGCCCAACATTTTGTCCGGCTGTAAGCATTTGCGCCAACCACGATTGTAGATGCATATAGCACCGAATGGGGGGAGGTCGGGAGGGGGCAAACCGCCCAGGAAATTTTTCTGTTTTTTCCTCTAAAAATCAAGCATTTTCCTCGATTCCTGAAGTATGATTATCCAACAAAAAAGCAAAAACACGGAGAACGTGTCAAACAGGAAAAACTGGAAGTTCCACAGACTCGAACTCACGACCTGGCGGATAGAGCGCGTGCTTTACAACTACTTATCTTATCCTAAGAGACCTACTTGTTAATGGTCCACAGCGTTTGCGCGCGAAACCTACTTCTTTTTGTAATGCCTATTATACGTTTTATATTTTGTGCAATTGGTTCTTAACAAATTTGTTGTATTTAAAATAGTCTTCAAATGCACAAAAGACCAAATCCGTTTTTCGTGTTGGCAATAATGACGGGATTGCTTTAAAAATCGTCTTAAGATAAGGTTTGACAAAGAGAGAATTATGAGTTTCTGAGTGATTCACTAAGGCTTCGATTAAAATTCACATCTTACCAGCAGCTTCTGTTTTTTCATCGTCACTCAGGTTCCATTTTCTTTAAGAAATGAAGTAAATTTTCTTCATAGCACAGTGGGGCAGACGACGGAAACGGAGTCGTAGTGCGCAGCGCCTCTGACGGTCGCCTGGGATATCGCGGGAGAGCCTATACTTAACCATAGTTCCGCTACGAATGCGCCGTGTTTCGAATTTGACACTTGAAATTGGATCTGNTAACAAAAGAGCAACTTCAATTGAAAGTTTCTCTGCTCCAAGTGTGACGTATGAACGTACCCACCACCGGTGTGCCATGTCCACCAACACGCGAGTTTCGTGTTCAAACTTGTACCATATCCGCGCTTCTCCGATGTCCAGCGGAAAAGTGAAAAGAGGCCAAATACAAAGTAGTCATAAAAGGTCACCAGAAACGCAACGCCTCACTATTCCTAATTATACCATAACCCACGAGAATTAAAACGAGCAGTGATATCTGGAGACTTTTCACACTAAACATAATGGAGTATGACTTAAGGGCTGTGAGTGGTTGTCCCGATTTTAGGTAGTATCCATCAACGAATAAATACTCGTATCTCGAGATCAGCTGATTAACATATCGTCAGATAGTGTTTGTGGGTGTTCTAATGTGACAGTTGATCGTCTGGTGGGATTGCTTTCTTGGTGTTTTTGATATGAAATTGGTGATTTTAAGCTTTTTAAGTCACATTTTAATAAGGCGACGTACGGGTATTCCAAGAATCTCGGGTTCATATCCTTTTTGTCCCGCAGTTACCCAAAATACCCGGATAATGAGTGCTCCAGAGCGTGCTATGCTGACGCCAAGTTCACGTGCGGAGGTTCCTGGAGAGTGGAGATATTCCAGACGGGCTACAACAAGCCAACTACAATCAGACGAACAACTCCCATTCCCGAAGTGACGAGGAAATCAACAAAAGCGGATTTGAAAACTTTAGCACCAGCAACCACAAGAAAAGGTTTTTGTCGTCTTAGATAATTTTTGCCCACTGATGCAAAATACCAACCAATTCGAGCATTGTCAAACCATTTCCACAAGACAACTGGGACGCGTTTGCGAGACACTTGTGGTGAGAAATCCTCACTTAATAACGAATTTAATGACATGTAGTTCAAGATTCAGTCCAGTCATTTTAGTGGCAACTGATTAGCTAACATACCTGTGTAAGGTTTACTTACGAAACATTCGCCCTTCACTCACGTTATTTTCCTTTACTCGAAACAAACTTCTCTGAAACCAAAACGTATTAGTAGCCCATGGAGTCTGTAGGTTTGACACTGTCGTAAACATGATGCTTTATTCACCGTGAGAAACTCCTTATGGCAATAAAAATTGTGTCAATTTTAATTGTATTAAATCGCATTTCTGCTTTACTTTTAACACAGCTGTAGTATCCTCAAAAGACTGTCCAAGTGAGAAGCCGGGTTTGACCTCGTGGAATCCGGGCGTAAGTGAATACAATCGCGTCACCGTGCGTCGTGGACAATCTCTGAGACTGGAATCGTCGGCTACAGTTTACTCAATTGTCATTGAGAGCGGAGGTAATATATACAATTATCCCACGAACAGACCTAGGGTATTGTTTTATCTCTCTCGCTGTCTTTCGTAGGCTTTTACCTGGGACAGACAAACCATTCCTGCTTCTGGTTCCGTCACAAAATGAACTCCGTCTAATGCAGAGAAGTCTTACTCTCCTCTTTAATTTTACTCAGAACTTTCCACTAGAAGTCGTTACGACACATCTGCAGGTGAATTCTGTGCTTTGTGTTAATTTGCTGATTAGTCCCGTTTGCGGCGTTAATTGTTTCTGGTCAGTTTTTCAATTTGCTGAGAAAGCAAACTTAGTCTCTCCAAATATCAGCGCTAAGATAATAAGGAGTTAGAAATTGGATCATTGCCCATTTTCCAGGAAAACTTATCTTTGACGATCAACCAGGAAAGGAAATAAAGTTAAGGACACGATTTATAAAAGTCAATCATGGCGGAGAACTTCACATTGGTTCTGAGGGTTGCCGGTACAAAGGAAAGGCGGTAATATCGCTTTATGGGCGCGCCAACGAAGGTCAAGAAGACGTGGTGTTTGGGAAGAAGTTTATTGGTGTTAGTCCGGGAGGCACGATTGAGTTCCACGGAGAGGATAAGTTATCGTGGACTTTACTGACACGCAGTATAAATGCAGGTAAAACTTAGTTTTCAAAACTTTTGGACTCTTTTTCAGAAACTGAACTGACATTACACGACAGCAGCATTCTCGTGTATTCTCCCTGTATAGATCCTTGATAAGGTACTGTGACACCCCCACTGGCCGTGGAATGTCACTTTTCATTGAAGCCGCCCGGACCTCAGGTCGCTATTTTACAGATCTGACCAATCAAACGCTGTAGAAACCATAAATCATACAACGTCAATGCATCAAATCGGGTAAGAATATGCTAATCTACTAATAGACGAAACACCAGAGGTAAGAATCATACGTGGTCTTGTTATAAAATAAGAGACATTAGCAGGCAACAATGTCCTCCCTCGGTATATGTGACCTCATTTTATGTCACTCTCGGTCTGGTTCACTTTGACAGCCATCGAATTGAGTTATAACTCATCCCTTGCCACAGCGTGTCGCAGTACATGGAGACTCTTGCAGTCGTGTTGTGTAATACGCAACAGGTTTCTGGTTGAAATCCAATTTCACGTGTGCTAAACATAAATACGGATTGGTGAGCTGCCGCCAATCACGTCAGTATTTCAGTGTAGCTTTTGTAATGTTGTTTGCTTTGAGAAAAAGTGTATCTGCTAACACCTAAACGAAATCTCATAAGTGCCATTATACCTTCAGATATCATAACTGAGAGGGATACCTCAGCGCCTCTGCTGAATTAAATTAGATGTCAACAAACTATTGCTTTGACAGAATTTTTCAAACAGGCAGCAAAGATCCGGTCATAGAAGTTGAAGACGATGCGAGTTCTTGGAAGGTGGGAGATCGTGTATTACTAGCTAGTACGGATCATGACATGGAGCAGGCGGAAGAGTTGACGGTGAGGCCATGCGGTGGCTGTTCACGCAACCAGGTGGCACTGTCAGGTGCGTGCACTTTTGTAGGCAATGACCATCGCCTCTGTTGGCCCGAAGCAGAGGCGATGCAGAGGCATAGGTGCTCTGTGCGCCGGAAGCTTTTCGGCGAATTATGCCTCGCACCGACTCAGAAACCGTCAAAGTCATTTTGTTGTTATAAATACCTTTTGCGCATAGAGGAACACCTTAGGAGGTTGTCGATGTGTTTAAGTCCTTCTAACTCGAACAAATACTCCCGTTATGAAACTTTTTCTTCGATCAGTCCCTATTTAAGTTCTCAAAATCGTGAAATCAAAATTTTCATTTTTTTAACCAGGCCGAAGGTCAGAAGTTGCGATCCTACCGGCGAACTTTGAAAGCTGAAGTTCCCGCCCTTTGCGTATGTGCTGCCGGGAACCCTGAGCCGTGCATTTGCTGTGTTGTTAAACATTAAAATGTCAAATATGTGCACAAAGACTATTAAATGTCATATCAACAGCATTTATTTTTATCAAATACAAACAATAATTCATTGAAATACAAACAGTTTCAAGTAACGCCAATTAAAGACAAGTATAAGTGGTGGCATTTTGGAAACGAACATTTGACTGACAAGACCGCAATGGCTCACCTTTGGCCTATTTAAAAATTATTGAGGTTATGAAGTCACATCACCTAGCGAGCGCGGTAAAAATTGGAGCGTGCGCAGTACCAAAATTTTGATTTCACGATTTTGGGAACTGAAATAGGGACTGATCGAAGAAAAAGTTTCATAACGGGAGTATTTGTTCGAGTTGGAAGGACTTAAACACATCGACAACCTCCTAAGGTGTTCCTCTATGCGCAAAAGGTATTTATAACAACGTGACTTTGATGGTTTAGTCGGTGCGAGGCATAATTCGCCGAAAAGCTTCCGGCGTACAGAGCGCCTATAGCCTCTGCATCGCCTCTGCTTCGGGCCAACAAAGGCGATGGTCATTGCCTAGCACTTTTGAAGCAAGCATGTTTAACTGAGGCTGCGTTACGGCCACAAGTTGGATACAACCTTTACATGGTCAGACATTTCTCGTGGCTGATTTAAAACAATAGTCACCCGTTTCACCGTCATCGACATTGTTGGCGTAGTCGTCACCCGTCACGGTCGTGCATGACAAATATGACGTCGAGGATGCTCTTGGTTGTGAGGCCTCTGAATAAGCTACTTAATACGCTTCGATATTTTGTAACGATCGTGATTGTTTTCTTTCTGGACGAGTAACAGCAAAAAGTTTCGTGAAAACTCTTCAGTGGTGACATAGTTTTAGTACCAGTCCATGAAAGAAATCACATTGTAAATATTTTCAGGAACGGCTAAATATCTTCACTTCGGAGAGGTCTCCGAAGGCGTGGATATGCGTGGAGAAGTAGGGATGTTGACCCACAATATCCGGGTAGAAGGAGAAATGCAGCCATCTTGTTACAACTACGAAAAGTTCGATCTTTGTCAGTTTTTCAATTACGACACGTTCGGAGGCCATATCATGGTTAGTTGTTTTTAAATTTTTCAATCAAATATTTAAATCTGCAGAAAATATTAAAAACAAAATCTCCGGAATGGGAATGCAAAACATTCATGTTTTTAACTGATGGGAGGTGTGCAAATTGAACAGATTGTGCGATACTTTGGAGTAGTTACGGTAATCTTAGTTCAACTTAGTGAATCTGGAACATAGGCGGATTTAGGGGGGGGGCCCAGGGGGACCGGCCCCCCCCCCCTTGGCTGCCGCAAAAAAAATAAAACAGTAAGAGCGTAGGGAAATGTTGAGTTTATTAATTAACCCCGGTAATTAAAATTATACGGATGAGAAAAGATTTAAATGTGTGCAGTTTTAGTGTTGGGGGAGGGGGGGGGGCTCAAATCCAATTTCAAGTGTCAAATTCGGAACAAGGCGCATTCGTAACGGAACTATGGCTAAGTGTAGGCTCCCCTGCGATATCCCAGGCGACCGGCAGTGGCGCTGCGCACTACGACTCAGTTTCCGTCGTCTGCTCCACTGTGCAATGAAGAAAATTTACTTCATTTAAAAAAAAATGGAACCTGAGTGACGATGAAAAAACAGAAGCTGCTGGTAAGATGTGAATTTTAATCGAAGCCTTAGTGAATCACTCAGAAACTCGCAATACTCTGTTCGGTAATTGTTTACAATATGACGACAAAGACTTAGACATATGATTTTGGTATCGTTCGATTCCTCGCAATGTTATCTTTCCAAATATACGTAGAAATTTGTCCTACCCTGTTCCCTTAGTTTTTTATCATGAAATTTCTGCTCGCACTATNAAATAGTGCTAACTGAAATTCGACGATAAAATATGAAGGAAACGCGGTAGGGGATCACTTCATATATTTTTGGAAAGGTGACAGCCTGAGGAATCTAACGATACCAAAATCATATGTGCAACTTATTGTCGTCATATTGTAAACAATTACCCTCTCTTTGTCAAACCTTATGTTAAGACGATTTCCAAAGCAATCCCGTCATTATTGCAAACACGAAAAACGGATTTGGTCTTTTGGGCATTTGAAGACTATTTTAAATACGACAAATTTGTTAAGAACTGATTGCACAAAACGTGTAATAAGCATTACAAAAAGAAATAGGTTTCGCGCGCAAACGCTGTGGACCATAAACAAAGGTCTTTTAGTATTAGATTAGCGGTTCAATCGTGTTGGTGTAGTGGTAACACACGCGCGCAGTATACGCAAGGTCGTGAGTTCGAGTCTTTGGTATGTGCAGTTTTTCCTGGTTGACACGTTCTCCGTGTTTTTTTCTTGGATAATACTTCAGGAATCAAGGAAAATGCTTGATTTTTAGAGGTAAAAACAGAAAAATTTCCTGGGTGGGAGGGAGGCAAACTCCCCTCCCGACCTCCCCCCATTCGGTGCTATGCGCATCTACAATCGTGGTTCAGTTTGCGCAAATGTTTACAGCCGGGCAAAATGTTGCCCCCCCCCCTGTGATATCCTAGATCCGCCACTGTTGAAAATTACCACTAATCTCACGTCGTTAGATTATCTGTGTTTGTTTTACAAAGTGGCAGACAATGTGAGGTTACCCATTAGCTTGTATGTGGGAAAGTAACAATTATGTCGGAGCACAAACAAATTTAACATCTCTCCGCTGCCTCCACTTTCGCCACTCCGCATTCCCCCAGGCCACATAAATTCTAGAATTCCCCCACACTTTGGTTCCCCATCATTATTTTGTCCCGCTCCCTGCAGTTGAAATTTCCGCACAGGATCGCCACCAAGATCGCTCCTGGTGATGCAAATTAACGAGGGGAGGTACACCGCCCTGGCTCCCTGGTTTGACATATATTTTACAACTCGACTCATATTGTTGCCCGGGCGACAATATGTGTTGAATGCCACAATTNCCCCCCATTCCAAAGGCCCAGACAGAGAAAATTAATCTATAGAGCAGGAACCCCGTCCTGCAAAGCTCGATAGTGCGTTGGAAAAAGATCAAGCTAGACGATTGGTGAGAAGCAGCTGCATCCGGGCCGGGCTTCGCAAATTACTGCTAGATTCGACAATGAAACAATTGGGAGTCTGATCCCTGCATGCGCATGTGCGTCCTTTGAAGTATGCGCTCTGAGTATAAAAGTGTTAACGAAAACGCCAGTAGTTTTTGTGTCTTTACAACTCAGTTCTCCAGCAAATCGCCAGCAAAAGTGAAACATTACGACCGTTCACATTTACTGGCGTTTTTCCTGCTAGCGGCAATGCTGACAGCCTGCATTTGAACCGGGTATAACAGGACCCCGATGGCTAAAGAAGCTTCATTATGGCATTGGTTAAATTTAGGTTTATGTAGACTCTGTGTATAGCTTCGAAATAATCAACCTAAGCGTTTTTGTCTTATTTTGAATATTAATTACCACCAGGATAATTTGCTGTCAAGTTTTACTTTGAAGAATAAATTGAGTAAGGCCATATATTGTTATTCTGTCCGTTTTAGAAGCACTGTTCATAGCAAGTTCCCTTACTTTTCTTCAACCCATCAGTTGTTGCACTCAGCAACTTGACTGACCCATGTCATTTATACATAGTTCACTTTTTTGAAATGTGATGAAATTCCAGATTTTGGGTGGATACAAGTCTGCACGGTTTGAAGGCGTTGAACTGACAAAGATGGGTCAACAAACGCTGGCACGCTATCCATTCCACTTTCACTTGTGTGATGACGCAACGGGTGCCTATGTCAAGTCGTCATCCATCCATCACGTGTTCAATCGCTGCGTTACTATTCATCGAACCAATCATCTCTTAGTACGTGTTCTCTGTTTCGTACACTATAGTCTTACTGCATCAAGCGGACGACTTTAGGGAAGCTGATGCGGCTTATTCTGTTTGAAAGAGGTGTTGCTAGACATCACACACTATCCTATTAGAATATGCTAGTGCAATAAAAATGTAAAAAATCATCAAATATCCAGCAAAGAACAATAACAGATTCATTCTTCATGACCTCCATCTGCAGACCTGATGCACGGAGGGAGGTCTGGCAATCAAAAGACATGGAGAGCGCTTCGTGTTCACTTTTTGTGTAGGCCTACTACAGCAATACAAAAAGTTATTTTGGGGAGCCGGTCTACCTGGGCTCCCCCTGGATCCTGTGCCAGTTGTCACCGTTTGCCCCTCATTCATATTTATAGGTGAAAGACACAGTTGGATACGACACGTTAGGTCATTGTTATTTCCTGGAAGATGGCGGCGAGCGCTTCAACGTACTCGATCACAATCTTGGTGCCGTAACCCGTCACGGCACAGTGTTACCAACCGATCGCAACTCGGACATGTGTGTAAAGATTCGGCACAAAGTTTGGCCAGGTTACCAACCACACTCTGGCAACTGCGGCAAGTGAGTTCTTCATTGGTTTGCCAAGTGCACGTATTTCAGTAGATCTCTGTCGAAGAAGCTTAGGCGGTGAAATGAATTCCGGTATAAAGTGAAAGCCACCACCGTGAACTTGTTTACTGTTCCTCATTCGCTTGCACAAAAGTACAAATTATGGGAGTTGCAGCCAATGTTTATAAATGCTTCATTCTAGTCATGAGGGACTTGAAGAACCGTAAAACTATAACGATACATTCGAAAGTCCGGGCTGCGTAACCTTAGCTTGCGGTATCGTTGCAAACCCGTTCAACGCCTGCATGCATATTATTTTTATGAAGGCTAATCTCCATCTGAGTATGACAAATAGTCGATTTAAATGTATCTGTTTTAGCAATGAATGATTATTATATACTTAACTTTATTTTTCAAGTTTGTTAATGGTAAGGTGAATATTAAGCTAATTCTCCTCTGTGTGATTGATGTTGCTTTAATTCGAGAAAAGTGTGTTTCCAATAATGAACTTTTACGAAGAAACGAAGAAGAGTTTTTTCCTTATTGTTTCACAGGTAACGGGGGTGTAAGTACCCTAAACGAGTCAATCATTCTTACACCTTTAATGTGACTACAAATTTACAGAAGCAGTCGAACACTTTAAAGTTTTCTTATAGTTTTCTACAGAAGACGTAAGGCATAAGCTACATAAAAAACAATTTCAGGGAACCGACACCCACTTAAAAAGGAACAGTTTTGAAATATTTTGAAGTCGTCTTAATTTATTCTTTCAAAGTCTTGGTTATATATAGTCGTATCAACTAAGTATGCAATTAAGCGCATGCGAAAATGGGAAGTATGGCTATATTTCCTGCCCATCAAATTTTGGCCCTTTGTCATTTCCGTCAAATTATTTACGAAAAATAGGTGTCGCATCCTCCAATCAACTACCAGTGTGTAATTTGAACTTGTCGACAAGTAAAGCTGTATTTGATTGATAACTTTTCACTCTGCTTGTATTGTTCCTGAACAAGTGTCTAGATACGCCCCCTATGTGGTCTTTTACGACTCACTCCCGATTTTATGCATTTCGTTTGATGTTCATTTTTTTCCTGTTTGGAAACACCTGGTGTGTTCATGTTACTTGATGTTAATTTCAGCGCCTTGTCTACATTCTGGTTTGCCCACCCAAACAACACGTTTATCAACAACGCAGCAGCAGGTTCACAGGTAAGATAAGAAGGATTCCAAAATACTGTCCCAATAGACCCGTCCTGAAATGGCACAGCACCACTCTCATGCTAAGGAGTTTTCTCCCAATGTAACTCACATTTTGAAAAGTAGATCAGTCGTGCAATTGTGAATGGGCATGATTCAAGTTATAGTTTCTGTACTACGCTAAGGCACGATGCCTGTTGCTTATCTATAGGCCAGTTGTTTTCTTTTCTAAATTCTTTTTGAGAGGTAAGCTTCATCACTTGCTCAGTGCTGTTTGACATGACCGTTCTTTACACATCTACATCAAATTCACTGCCTTTCACGCCCTCAAATCAACAACCAGTTACAGATGAAGAGACTTGTAGCTTTCCGTCCAACACAGGATTTGAGCCCAGATGTTACAAGTGAGTCCACAGCGTTCCATGCTGTCTGAGTTCTTTCAAATTTCAGTTCAAACAAAATTTTCCTCGCCTCGATTGTCTTACTAGAGTATTTTACGTGGTTTTGTTTTTTAATATGCTGGATATGTCTCGACTCTGGTTGAATAGGCCATGTTGAATGATTTGCAACTATTCTGAAAATGTCGGTGTGTCAAGGGAAGATACGAGACAACATAATCCTTTTTGTTGGAGCTTTCTCCGGTGCAGTGTTCACCTCAGTTTTTCTCACGAAGAACTGGTTGTCCATGAAGTTATATCCACCTTCTGTAGAGTTCTTCCTACGTTACTCCTGTGGTTACGGTAAAACATTCTTCTCGTCTTCTCATGATGTAGGGTGTTGGATACTGGTTCATAATGCACTACAAATTGAGTGGACCCTCCACCGGTATTTTACCGGATGGACACAGCACCAGAAGTGCCATAGGAAAGTTCTACAACAACAGGGCCCACAGTAACAGTGGGGTGAGTACGGTGCTCCCAGGTAAAATTAAAGTTACCTTAAAGGAGAACTGTAGTAAAATGTATTCCATTATAATGCTTTCCGGTTCTGTTCTTGCTTGGTTGTGGAAACAAACAAATGTTGCAAGCAAAAGCTTCCATCCTGCCCTGTAGGCGTCATCATGTTCACCCGACATAATTGCGCGCAATGGTCGAATCACGAACCCGTTTCAGTCGCTCTACGGCAAGTTTATTACGATCAAAGGCTTTTAATGGAACACGGCTTCCATTTTGGGTGAAATCTACGAGATAAGTCAACGCAATTATGAAGTTATCTTGCCAGTAGGTACTGATATCAAAGTTAAGTTTATACCATAGGGTGCATATTTATCTATACAAACTTTGCTGAGAACAGGAATAAAAATTTTTGTTTGAACGTTTGATACAGAGTCTCTCGTGTTTTCAACGAAGTTTGTGTTAACTAAGAGCTGCTACTGAACTGTACTGGTATTTATGTATGTACATATTTATTCAATAATAATGTTTATAGTATTGTTGTTCTTGTTGTTGTCGTCGTAATTAAAAACTTGTTTATAACACTTAAATCCAATGGCAACATTTTATCCGAGTCGGCATTTTAAAAATATAAAACGTATGTAAATTCATGTTTCAGCAAGGAATTATGATCGATTTTGGTGTGAAAGATTCAGAGCCATCCAAACAAGCTCCTCAAGAACGATTTTCATTTAGCGGTGGCCTGTAAGTCTCTTAAAAAGTGTTTTTCCTTTTCCGAACGTCACAAAATGAATCGCATTGCTCACCAGCTAACAGAAAATATGAACAATTTAATATTTTTAGTACGTCATCTTAGCGTTTCATATTAAAGAGAAGCTCTTGTGAATTTCAGATACACTTTTGACATTTTGATTGTATTCTTACGTTCAGACCGTCATCTTTGTAAAAGTAGACGATTTGACAACAAAAACGAAATATATACATACGGCTGTAATTCACGAAGTGTTTAATTGATTTTAAGGTTGTCTGGAATGAAAAAATTGAGCCATCAAGGTTATAAGTCGGCAAGAGTTTAACAGTGCTTAGTATATACTGATCCCTACAAATCACTATATCTGGTGACAAATCATTTTTAAAGATTTCCACGAGACCTGGTCCCAGTTCTCTCAAAACTAATACGTCATTTTACTAACTGGTATTTTCCTGGCTTGTTCCCCGAATCACAGGTACGCTCCGCACATTGATGCTGATACTAGCAAACCACGTGACCCGGCCATTGTTGACAAGTTCATTTGTTACAAAAACAATGCTGGAGGGTGGATGAGAGGTGGCGACATCTTTGTGAGAAATTCCCAGTTTGCTGACAACAATATTGGACTCACGTTGTCAAGGTAATAAGAGTTGATAGTTTACGTTCTTTGTGTTGTATTTACGACAAACATGAAAAGGATGGCACTCGCACTTTAAGATATCAAAAAAATTGATGCGAAGGATTGGCTTGGTAGGCCTATTCTTTCTGATATTAGGACGTCGATGGGAATTCTAATTCAAATTCTTTTCCATCCTTTGTGATAAGAAATCGTGTGAATCTTTCAGTTGCTGATAAATGGGCTAATGACTTTTTACCATAGAATCTATATTCAACTATCTATCTTGACGCCATGAGTATCTCGCTTGGCTTTTAATGGCCGAGAGAGTACTTTGACTATATGTTTGACACGTAGAGTGGTCTCCAAAAAGGGAACATTTGCAAAGAGCTTCCATCACTCTTTCTTAGAGTTCTGTTCCATAAACATCGCCCTTTGGTAAAAGTTAGTTCCTTAAACCATAGATTATAGACAACAGATTCGCAACTCCGACATTTTCTAAAAATTGTACTATCCTAGAGGAGGCGCCACTCTCCTAAATTATCTGTTTCAGTTTCCGGCTAGTGTATTGTGACGGGAAATTCTTGCATCTATTTTGCTGTCCAGTACAACGAAAAAAAATAATTCGGCAATGAATCGCTGTTTAGCAATGCTATTATCACCCGACCACACAACAGCCGACCATGATTAGCAGACGACGTACTTGCCGGAAATAACACCAGATAATTTGGCCAGGTGTCGCTAGGCAATAATGAGGTAACAGCTTAAGCGTAAGAGCACAGATTTCGTCCATTGAAAGTATACGGAGTTGGCGGTCCATGTACTATAGTCTATGTTTAAACCTACCCCTTGAGCTTTTTGGACATGTGTCTTTGTACGCCTGAAGTTAATTTAACTAAAGAAGATGAGATCCCTTGTCAAAAATGAGTACGTCTTTGGCGATGTAAAGTTTAAAAATGTTGACGATTTCAAATGCCCTTCAGTAGATTTTTTTAGTCGGAAATATGCCTCTTTCTAAAATTTCTTACTCCCAAATGAATCCTTTTTCTTGAAATAAATCTAAAAAGTCGCTGGATAACTGGTCGTGAAAAAGTCACAAGTTAACTCCATTTCGTACACATCTCATTCGCTTGTTGCAGCGCGGGCTCGCTTCCATTTGATTACGGTTCCCATCAGGAGGTGGTCGACACGGTGTTTGTTGGCGAGAGCGCCAACAGAGGATCAAGAAGTCCCAATAATCGTTGGTGGGGGAAAGGATACGACGGAAAGGAACGAAGTTTTGGATCACCCTCGTGAGATCTTGTTTAGTCATTTTAATTTTGTGAGGACACATCCGTTATGTTGTCGTCAGCAAAATACAATTTGAACATGACGAAGTTGTCAATAAAATCTTAATGAAAGACGATATCCATAAACGAATTTTGCGAGAGATGGTTTCATTTGCATACTAACGTGAATGCAACTAAAATTATGACATGTTGTCAATTAACCGAGAGCAAGTTCATTTTTTTCATATTGAATTTGAAATATGGGATAAATTCATGGGAGTGTAATTTTTACTTCGCTCTGGTGTTGCTTGCGCTGTGTAGGTAACTAAATTGTATGTCAATACCTGTGTGTTCGTAGATTTTATGCCATAACTGGGTTTGAGGTGTACGATGGACCAGTGAAGATTGAAGGATGCACTTTCCGGAAATACCTGAACTCCGCACGAGGAAAGTCTTCGGCAATCAAATTCAAATCGAGTCCGTTTATGTTCACGCCGGAAAGTTACTTGAAAAGAAACACGTTTGATGCCGACAGCAAGGTAGACCTTGTTATTGAGTTGGATTATTGTCTTGAATTATGAGCGAATTTCAGAGGATTACAATGAAAGGCCAAAATATTTTTATACATAGAATTGAAACTGAAAATTACGGTGGCTGGGAAAAGACATAAGACTTTTTTCGATCTCTGGCACTCTGCTTTTAACGGCAGTGCTTTACGTGCATCACTGAACCGTTGTACGTTGTTCAAGATCATGATCGCGTAATGAGACCGAGCGCTAAGTCAAACGCTCGAGTTAGAAAACATAATAAATTCTAACCTTTCCAAGCCGCATCGTAGAAAAATGGCCGCTTTAATATTAGAATAAGAAAAATGAGAAAAATAAGCAGCACTCAGTCATGGATTGCAGTTACAATTTAAAAACTCAACAAAGACCCTTGTCTTCGAAACATGTTAAAACTGGCTACCAATGTCAAGTTCCTATACTGCCGTCCCGTTGCACGTCGTGTATTTTCCAACTGCACGTTATATTTGATCGAGTTCCATGTGCGCAGGGGCGATTGTGGCACAATTCAAGTTCACACTGAGAAATTATTTTGTGCAAACTCTGTTCCAGGCTAGCTTGGTGTACATTCCCAAAGGTTCCATAGATGGCGATAAGACTGCGGTAATTCACGACCAGGACGGCAGTACGACTGGGTTCAGGGACAGTTATGTTTCCAGAAAGGACAATTACATGTACCAGCATCGCGGATGTATTGACAAGCCACAGTGGGGAGCTACCATCTGCTCTGGATCCAGGGCTTTCAATGTAAGCCATCAGCTCATCAAAGTAAAAATGTGAAACGTGGCGCCGTATACGGTCTTCCTGTTCGCTTTCAAAACTACGTTCTCAGTGGAAAAGTCATTGCATCTTTAGAGTTCCACTAGTGAAAAAGGAGTGAAGTTATGCTATTTCGGCGATATCTCGCCTACCACAGGTCATAATTGTAAATAAAAATTCACCAGGGGTCCCTTTCACTGCCCGGGCATCTACTTTATGTGAGTTAAGGGACTATGAACGCGTATCTAAAGAATGGAAGTATACAGTGAGTTTTAGCAACCTAATTGTACGCTTGCGTGCGTGCTTGTGTGCGTGCGTGCGTGTAAACGCCGGTGTAGAAATGAACATTCCTTAGAAACGTAAGCAACAATTTTTAAGATTGGGTTTAAAGCGTCTACAGACCCACTTTCCATGATCACAATAACGATTTTTTATTTGGACTTTTTACAGTAATGAAATTGGTCACAAATAATTCCTTAGTCAAATTGGAGGGGATTATTGTAATATCTTTGATTTCGGGGCTCTGAAGGAACTGATCATGACAGTTCGTTATTGCGTGAGACCAGGCTCTTCAAGTTGGCTTGTCACGGGGCGTCATTTTACGCGCTCAGCACGCTCTCAAGGAATATGGATTTGTCTGTTTCTTCCACTATGTGAAGAGAAACAAGTTGAGAACAATTTTGTAGCGGCAAATGGTCTAAATCAAAACTTCGCTTTTGTAGCGGAGGACATAAAATGTCGGTTCACTCTGCTATGCATGCTCTAGGACACGTGCAAGCGCACATAGATGTTTAAATTTTGTTTCAACCATAGACATCTCAGTATTGTGCTTTCAACTCTCCATTACCCTCAACTGTTACAGTTGTACGTCAACAGTGACTACGTACAAATCAAGGCTACTCTAGTGAGAGACGAGTATCCGGACAAGGGGCTGAAGTTGGACGGGTTACAGCATGGGCCGGAACAACAGCATCAGTTCGGAGTGATGAGCGAGAGGGGTTACACTGTGCACTGGGACAGGCGGTCTCCCGCGCATGTCTGGCTGAACCCGCTCTTCGCTGAGAGGTAGGAAGAAAGGTAGACTGCAGATGTTCAGTTGGTGGCGCTTATTAAGAGTAGGTCTTCTGTTTTATCTCGCTGGTTCTCTACGTGCCTGGCCAGCACGCGCTGGCTACCACCTAGCGGCACCAGCGAGCTGTTTAATCTGAATCGACCGCAGCACAGGAATTGGGTGTTCGCACCAGTTGTACTTTAGTGATGTTCTTCTCCGCTGAGGTAACGCGCTCGGTTTCGCATAAATGGATTAAAATGTTTCTTCTGATAAATACGTGACGTGCTTCTGAAATAAAGGAAGTGAATAACATATGCTAGTGGAAACCGCCGTAGACAAATGGATAGACCTACTGTCGGACAGTTGTTCAATAGTTCGAGGAACCAATTCTGGAGTACTAGAGTAATTATAGCGAACTAATTTGTTTTCATATTTCATAAATAAATGTCATCTTGAATTCTGTGTCAAACTAGTGAGGGCTTCTAAATCCGAAGTATGGTATTTTTGACTGATGACAACTTGCAATTGTAGAGGCGACTGGGTGCGCGTAGGAGTGTGTTACCCGACCGGAACTACGTTTACGCAAGTGTACTACGCCGTCAGAAGTCCATTCACAGGGATCGAATCGAAAAAGCGTCAGCTCAGACGTGTTTACAGCATCTCAGACGTAGACCGTAGTGCCGGCAATGACGTTTACTTCTGGGACGGGAGTGTCGGGTATGCAAGAAAATGGACATCCCTATATGATTTGTTTTCGCTGGTTTTCAATCCACTGTGTTTTATTCTTTTGTTTTAAGAGACAGAGCATTTACTTCAAGCTGATTATGACCATTTTGAGAAATCATGGTGTTGTGACTTTATTCTGAAGGTACGAGTAAACAATCGTTGTTCGGTAATATATGTTTTAAAATAGTTTAAACAATTCAGTTGTAAAAGTAAATCCTGTAGCCAATAGAAATACGTTATTTATTAAACCATAAGTTATAACACCAATCAATATAATTGGATTAATCTTTTCAGGCTTCTATTTGTAAAAGTCCAGGCAACGGCGAAGAAAAATGGCTGGGAACATTGTTCATCCATTGGTTGTGAGCGCGTGCATATCAAGGCAAGAGTAGCGGGTGGTGGCAGCGGGGACTGTCGGGCGGCAGCCTACGGGAAATACCGGAAGGTTCCGATCGCTGTTAACATGAGACCTGTTTTCTAAATTTGCCAAAATTCTATCGAATGTGTGTGAGCTGATTCAGTTTAATCTCCGCAATTTGAGATTGAATGTGTGTACTCTCGTGAATATAATGTCAATAAAATTTTCTTATCACGTTTGCAAATACCGAACAATGTATTTTACGATTTTTGTTGTTGAAACTGTATCTTGCAGAGTCTGTGAATGTCATGTAATACATGCACGCACCCAGGGGGGACTCAGTGAGCCCCCCCCCCC
>NMRA01000224.1:253071-289721 GCA_002633005.1 Phoronis australis | reverse complement strand
CCCCCCTCCCCCCATTTGGCGAAGTGGGCAAAAAGGTCCGCCTCTGAGAAACAAAAAGTCCGAGAAAGTGAGACAAAAGTCCACTAAACAACAGCAAACGCGCAATTTACGGTGGTGCCCCCGTTTTTTTTCTTAGTGGCCCGCTTTTTCAGTGTTACCAAAAGGTCCACATCGTCAGGAATTCGAGCCCCGCTTTTTTGTTACCAAAAGTTCCAAATCGTCAGGAATTCGAGCCCCCCATATTGAAGACTGGGTGCGCTGTAATATACTGAGACAGTTCTCTGTAATAAAAGGCCGGTCCCGAAATAACAGAGCGCCATTCTCTGTTCGAAGGTGGTTACCCAGAATGCAACGCATCAGTCACGCCCTTTTACTGCTTCGTCACATTTAATTAGTCACTATATTATATTCAAAAGTAATCCATCATTATAATGCATGCAAACTTGAATCGTCACATATTGAGTTGAAGTCGAGAAATTGGCAAAGATGAAGGCAAATGTCAGGTGTGGTTGTGACGTATGTCCAATGGATTGATTGTGGAGTCCCTGACATTTCTAAACGTAGGTTTATCATGCCAAGCGTTTTGTACCTCCGCTAAAGAGGATTGTTCAACTGAGGTCGTGCAAATTAACACCATTTGATAAAGAGGCGCGGCGACCAACAAAAAGCAATAAACACCTAATGGGATGCAAGTTAGTGTGTTTTATCATTTTTCAAATTCTCAAAGATCATCTTTTGATGTATATCTCCTACCTTAATGTCGGGAATACGTCATCAAGCTCTTTACGCTTTGGAGGTATCATGATAGAGCTCGATTGCTGTATCACGTGCTCTCATTGAAACTACGCGGCAATATTTCGCGGAATCTCGCGAAGCCTTACTCTTCCATCAAGGTGCTAGGGTACGGTAACTTAACACTAGCCAAGGTGATCTTCAATCAATCTCTCCGTTATGAAGGCGTCATCTGCCTCTTCCACTGCTTCTATTTCAAGAGTTATGTAAACCTTATGTCTCGTGATTTCCGTCGACCGGAAGTATTGCATCTTCCTTTCCTTTTCTCTCCGGAGGTAGCCTAAGTTTTGGAATCTGCATAAGTTCTTGCCTCTCGGTAATTAACGTGTCACGTGACTGCAGTTCCAGAAGCTGCACTCCTTCCATGTGCTGTCTCTCAGAGGATGCGAACGTTCTTTGTTGTATTGCTGGCGTAAAATGTGGCATTTGACCTCTTAATTCCTGTCAGAAGGTTGACCGTCTGCTTTTAGAATACGAATTTGGCGCGTCACGAAGCTCAAGCGATATGTGGTCCATCACTCCCATTCATTACCTTTCAGCAGATATGGTGTGCATAATTTATTGTTACGTCCAGCAGCAGAGTTGAATTTGTATTCGTTTTTTCTCTTAGGAGGCGTTCTGTCCTCAAAAACAACGTGGCACATAGCGATATTTATCCCAAAAGAAGTGACTCTGGTGTCTTTTTCAGCTTTCGACACAATTTTTTTGAGGCCACGCTGTCGCGCGATGTGGTCGTATCTTGTCCGTTGTTATCTTACACGATCACCACTTGCTCGTTTACGCAATCGTCTTTAATTACATATAAACCGGAAGTAAATTTGAATAGGCGTTCAAATTGGCATCAGTGTGAATTTTCTCCTCGAAGTTATGGGCACCTAGACTGTTGGTAGATTTAAGGCTAGTTGAGGTTTTGCAATTTTTGCTGTAAGGTGATGTGACAGTGTTATGTCCGGTGCAATTCTGCAGCTGCAGGATCTCCCCTTGCTCTGTTTTACATTCTTCTTCTATAACATAAACTTGCTCACATTTGTTCAGGTTTCCATCATTCTAAATCTTCTCTGCGACTTGATTGACACCTTAGGGGTATTCACTGAATGCCTCACATCCATAACATTTGACAACTTTGCGATATCGCTGCGTAACAACGCGATGTACCCGTCGATTCACTAACCATTTCACTACCCATGCATACTGTCGAAAGTTCGGTGCCTTCCCGCGCAGCAATGCCTTTGCCAACTATTCGCTCCTAATTTGGTAGAGAGTATTGTAAGCTAATCTTGTCATTGCCAAAAACTTTTGTCTCTATATGATTCCACAGACTGTGCACAACATGACGGCGACATCCCGTTGCTCTCAACTAGCTTGCTCGATTCTGTAGCCCAACAACAAGTTGGGAAGTTTACCCCCGTAGCCACGACTGATTAACTCCATTCTGGCATTTATGGTTGGAGGGCCAGCGCTCTTTTTTTCGATAATTGCTCCGATCAGATCGTATCTAGCCCGGCTGACTGGGCTGGGCTGATAAAAATGAAAGTTAAGTTATAACATATTTGAGCTTAAACCAGTAGCATTTCTGAATTTCTCGTCAAATGCTGATCATGTTCTGTTTTTGAATCACCGAAATCGCCCAACTCAGAACTACACCAGAAGTAAGACAACCTATTCTGTCCAAACGGATTACCACCATACGTTCCTTTGAAGCCTGGGGAGATAATTGGCTTGCTTGTTGTCATACGGGACAAAAGACTGTGATGGGCAGTTAACAAAGGAGCCAGATGTTATCGCACGTTCAGAACCCCTCACGTCTGGAAAAGTTACTGAACGACAGAACGCTGTAATGATGTCTGCCGGTCATTTTTGAAATTGAAAGGATTATACACGTCACCAATCAGCTGACGTCATGAATTAAAAGCGTTATCGTGGAATTAATTTTAAATCGGGACTTTCTATTGTTTAGCTGTGTGTAGGGCCTGTTTTTTTACGAATTGTTTGTTTACTATCTCCACACATCTTGTTCTACTGCGATTTAAAAAATGGAGTCCATTTTCGAAAGAGCCACATGTGACCAAGCAACAATGGGGCTATTCGGAGAATTCTCCTCGCGGTGTCGCTGCTGTACTAGTTGTGAAGAAAACGTGGTCGAAATACAACTTATAACTTGAAATTTAAGGTTACTTATTGTGGTGCTTCGATTGTTTGCTACACTTTTAGAATTTGGTCAAACGGTAAATACCGTGACTTCTGTGTAACGTCATCCAGCTATGGAATTCCAAATCTGTCAGTAAGTAACGCGTGCGGGTTTTACTTCGGCTCATTTACGCGTTTTGTAACGGGTTAATGGGCGAATACGAGTTATCGCGACCGCTGAACGCATTTCAGCCCAACCCTGAAAGGCACTTGCAATGTATTAAGAGATGTGAAACATTCTTCAGTGTCACGTATTAACGCCCAGATGTTTATTTTTTCAGACATTATTTGACAAGGCGCTTAGTCCAAACCTGCGCTTATTTAAAAACCGTCGCTTATTCAAGAAGGCCAGTTTAGCAGACCCAGCGCTCACATACTGTTGATTCTTGTCGCCAACTGCATGGTATCTTTGATCTCGATGTTTTTATTTTAAACATTGTAACAGTGTTCGTTTCACTTGGCAACCATGTCTAGACAAGTGCGGGACTGGCTTCTGCGTTTTATGTACCGTTTACGTCACTCATGATTTTTAACGCTTGCAACGCACCTAGTCCTTAATTTCCACGCCTGATGTTGACTTACATTTAGTTAACAGCAGGTCATACACTATCCAGTAAAGCAGTGAATTGTGGTGAGAGTTGTTCTATCAATTAGTGTTTAATTACTGCACCTGCGCTTCAAAATATCTTTTAAAAAAATTCCTGACGAAAGTACCATCTCACAACGTTATGGCCAAAAAGTGGAGGTATGGAAATATTAGATATTAACTGGAGAAAGTTTGAGCGCCTTGGATGCACAATAGGAATAAGAGAAGATAATAAATTATAGTTGATTTTAAAAAACACTAGTTTAATGGACATATTTATAAGAAGCATTGTGACAATCAACACAAGAAATAGAACAAGAAGAAATATAATTAAACTAAATATAATCCGTTTCATACAAGGACATACAAAATTAATTCAACATTGCATTGTTGATAATTTAGGACAACCTTTTGTTTTACACAGCAGGGTGAGATAACATCTGGCACAGGCACTGATCCAGAATCATGTCAAGGGAGTCTGACAGTGAACAGACATAGGTAGCACTTCATAGTTCATTAACAGGACAACACACAAATAACTGAAAAGGGGGTCTGAACCCCTCCTAACCATCCCTGGATCAGTATCAACATCAATTTGCATCACCATGTACACAGCATGGCTCTCAAAACAATGGGCCACAACAGGCGACTCCTGGTGGACACTAGGAAAGTACCCTGAATTGGAAATACCTTGTGCCCTTAATTCAAAGACAAGAGGAAAGCTCATTGTATTCAAAACGTTCAAACAAATAAAATAATGTTTTTATTATGGCAATTCATACGCAGATCATCACCAGTCTTGCGAGAGCATAGAACTTGTACATAGCAACAAACAGAATTTTCCTAAAAAATCAACCACATGATCTCTTTGGCAACGACTACTGGACTGGTGAGCAAGTGACATCACAGTTTATTCTTTTTGTTCCATTTACACCAACGTTCATTAGATACTGTCAACCTCCAACACAATTTGAGGTGATAAGCTCACGACACTAAACACAGATTGGAGAGAACAGACAATAAAAATTTGTGATTCAACTTCTTCTCAGTTAAAAATACAACTTTAAGTATTGGAAACTTCCACAGACAGCTCCCCGATATAAGCTCATGGGCATGTATTTAAAAAATTTCTAATTTAGTTCCATGGTCCTAGTTTTGGAGCAACCATTAAGAACTTCTAGTTTGTAGGGCTGACACTGTCAGCGAGTGTCAAATAAAAACAAAACTTAATGAGAGTTTATTACAGCACATTTTAGATTTACCCACAAAATAAACTAGACTAAAAATACAACTGGCACAATAAACTTTCCATTAAGAAAGTGTATATTTCTGAATGTAGGTTGATATGTATTCGATTAGAAACTAGACATAGTGGTCGTCAATCAATGTTGATGTCTTATTTTCCATTGGGCCTCCCATTTCCATGTACGTATGCCCAGGCTTATGTTTGGGCATACTAGAAAGGTAAAAATTATGGAGTTTCCCAAAGATATATAACAGTAGAGGCTTACTCTAAGAAATTCCTCGTATGAACTAATCTTTGAGACTTAAGTTTAATAACACAAAATCACAAAATATACGTATAAATTGCATGTCTAAATATGGCTGTTTATCCTTTACAAATGGCAATGATTGCGATTATGTAGACAAAACAAAGCAATTTATCAATGCCTATTACCGCGTGCCTCGGTTTAGAGCTAGAATAATTTGGCACAAAAGCACAACACATCCAGTGACACACAGGCATGTTACAAAATAACACAGTATCTGTCCAGACATCTCGTGCCAACCACAACCTAAGTACTATTCACTACAAGTCATTACTTGACTTATTCCATGGCGTCTAGTTTGTAGACACTAGAGGATGGTACAGCCACAGCAGCATTGCTGGGGGTAGTCGGGGGCGTGGACCGCGTGCTCGAAGCCGTAGACAAAGAAGTTAGAGTTGGTGTTCTTCCATTTGTACATGGCCTCAGTCACTGGGATAATCCTCACCTGGTGGCGCTGCAATCAAAATCACACAAGGTCAGGCAGAGGTCAAACAAGGTAATGAGCATCTTGAAATTTAGTAGATGGCGCAATAGTGAAGATATCCCACATGCAAACATCCTAAGGACGTCTGCTACCTGGTAAACTGCTTTCTGTTCCCATTCATTTCAGATGACAAAGCCAACGTCTATTGAATGTCAGAGTCAACCATGACCTCATCAGATCCATTGGTTTTGAAGCACCTTTTGATGATTGAAAAAATTGAAAAAACTGCAGGTTTTAGAAGGAAAATTCTTACTAAGGTAACTACAAGGTAATAATATATAGGAAATGATTGTGTGAACAAGCAACTGTGTGGACAAGAGCCAAACAAGTACAGCTGGACAACAGTATAGCAACTTAACCCACTTCCTCGATTTAAGTTTTACCCGCAGACAACTTTCCCCTACAAATATGGATGCTCTGCAGATTGGAGCACTTACCCGCATTGAAACACAACTAATCTTCTGCTCAAGTAAATAAAAACAAAACATTTGTTTTTGCTCCTTTGTCAAATTAAACTAATAACCTTTCTCCTCTGAGTAACAAATGCTGTGCAGTCATTGTGACTTGAAGTGAGAGCATTTTGGAACACCCTGTACAATAACATGTGGAACATTGTAAACGATGTCCGTTTTACACTTTCAAGTAACTACCACTAGACAGAAAGTCTAACCTGCATGAGGATTCTCTCCGTAGGGAAGCCTGTAGAATGTTCCCTCACCAGTCTCTGGGAGTTCTGATTGATAGTCTGGTCAGGAAAGTGGTTGATAGGCCAAACCTACGGAAACAAAGCGTTTTGTATCAATGGCAGGAATACATTAAAAAGATGCAAACACTAACAGTAAATGGAAACAAATTTAAAGCACTTACAAACAATCTTTTTTAGCATACAGAAAAGTGGTCAATGCAAAAAGAAAACAAAAGAACAGTTTATGACATTTAGTCCGCTTTCCTCACTAATTGTAAACAAATTTTCCCACGTTATGACAAAGAGTGACCGCTAACCCCAAACAAACCATTAAGAGCACCTACAAGTAAACAAACGACATGAAGTTTTGGGTTATCCAACCTTTCCATATCCATTTAGTTGTATCTAGGGATGAAATAGGTGTATCAAGGGATGAAATGCCCCTTTAAATGAACAGTATTCCAATAGGGTCGTCCCCAATTACATGGCAATAGAACTTTCCTTTATCTTGGAGATTAGAAAGTGCGTGACCTCGTTCCGGATATCAGGCACATTTTCGTGTCTCTCATTGATGTCGGAAAGGCTATTAAAAGAATTTTGGATCATGGATTCACAGGTATTTGTCCAATTTACAAAACTTTCTCATGTCGGGTTTCAGCCCACTGTAGCACAGCAGTAATACTTTGTTGGCATTGGACGGACGAATAGAGTAATGCAACCGAGAAAAACTTGTAAAGAATCGAACAACAAATAACATGTGAAACTCCAGTGGTACGAAAACGAGGCAGCAAGTGCACCTGATGTATGTTTACGGCATTGTGGGTAAATATAGTGAGATTCTAGTGTCACTGTGTAATCCGGGACGGCCCTATTGTATACTGATCTAGTTGTACACCAGTTAGAGCACTATACACCACATACCCTGGGTTGCTCCTCAGTGAACGCCACCTGACCCTGAACGTTGCGAATAAGGTGGTCAGGCAGAGCAGTCCGCTCAACAATATAGTCCGACAGGTGGTTCTTCCTGAAGTCACACAAATAATATGACATCGGAAGTGAACAAGTCAGAATGTGAACTGTTACGTTTCAGAAAAGGCGACTTAAGTCTTTATTCACAAATTTCATCCCACTTCACTATTACGGAATGTAGATTTTGGACTGTAATTCAGTATTAGCGCCATTCTGGTCTGGGCTATTCAAAACCAATAGGGGGTAATAAACCAATTATCTTCTCAGCCAGGACCATAAGCCCTTTGTTAAGCTGTGTTTATGTACACAGGCCACCTAGGACATTCGTATAAGTAAGAGCAAGGTTTAAAAAGAACTACTTTCACTGACATTGTAAATGGTTGTTAGAAAATATCAAAAGGCCTATTGCCTGTGAGCGCCACTTATGACTTACAACCTTTGGCAAAATTCTGAGCCACTATGCAGACTAGTTACCCCTTCCAAGCCCAAAATGACATCACAGTTTAGCAAACTGCCTGACTAATCAGTAATTTTGAATGTACTCTTGGAGTCTTAGTTTGTAAATTGCCAAATTGAGATAGTGATTTACTTTTCTAAAATAGTTAAGTGGAGTAGGTTAACTTGCTCTGACATAAGCCATCAGACACTTTTCATGATCAGAAACAAATCCCAGAGGGCATCATATACAGACTACATCACTCACCAGTTGATAGTAAGCTTGATGTAACACTTGAGGTTACACGCCCCTTGACATGTATGGCACTTGACTCTTCCAAAACCATTACACTTGTGGCACCTGCGAAACAACAGAAATGAATTTACAGAATTGGGAAAAAGTGGTCCGATTTCACATCACGAATGAAACTGTCATGACTAAGAAATTCTCCATTCTCTTGATAGAAAATCTCTGTTAGTGGAGATCCTGCAAAAATGACTTGCGAGTTTACAGTGAATGCTATCGGTAAACTTACGCCTGTATTCATAAAATTTTCCAAATAATGGCCCACGTGTCTATTTTTAAAGCTACTATTCATATTGCTCCTCAGAGTTTGAAGGGTTTCCAGTGTCAAGTGTTGGTCAAAAACAAGGCTTTTTTCACATTTACAGTCAATCATCAAGGCAGAAAGTTGCGATAATAGTCCAACATCACGTGCCCGAATTTTGAGAACCAGTTTTCCTCACTGAATAGCTGCAACAAACTGGCATGGTTCTAAAAATACAAGCACGTTATATCCGACTATTGCTGTGAGTTGCTTTAGATTCCCTTCTGTAATCATAACATCATTTTTAGGAATATTTGCAACAAAGCAAACACCCATCACGACATATTTTATGATGACATTTCCATTTATTTTCCACTTGTTTCCAAATGTTTGCCCAGGTGTACTTTAGGGGTACCGGAAACAAGGTAAAAAGGTGAAGTTTCCAAAATACACATCATTAGGGTTTACTATCAGAAATTCAAGGAAAATAAACTGTGAACTTGCAGATTTTCCAGACATCTGAGCTCAGTAGAATCAGTGATTGTAATTTTTTGCCAATTTAGTACACAATATGTCATTGACAGAAAAGTGAAATTTTATTTTGTCAAATTTCTCAACGTGAATCAAAATTAAGTCTATTATTAGTCATGATTGAACAGTCTAGATTTCATAAAACAACATTTGGTAAAGTTATGGTGAATATGAAAAATATATCAATTACTGGACTTACGGATTGATTTATTTTTTCATATTATTTACTCAACTGGATGACTCAAAATATTCATCATATTAAAGTTATGGTTATTTGTAACAACGTAATCAGCCTTTAAAAAATGGAAATATGCCACCTGTTGGCCACATCATGTGACCAAATGAACATGACCTAGTGATGTGGCCAACAGATGGCATGCAAGCCAGACTGTAATGAAACAGCATTTGGTAATTAAAAGTTGCGATTATTTGCATCAAGGTAACCAGCCTTTGAAAAACAGAAAAACGACTATTTGGCAATTATTTTTTGCAAAATGAAGAGACAATTACAACAAATGAATTACAAAAAAGAGTATAAATAGGTAAATAAAACAACAAAAATGGATCAACCGAAATGTTCGGATGTAATAACATCCTTTGTCAACAGAAACAGAAATAAAGTAAAATCAAACACTATATGACAATTGACATTTAAGATATGGTGTAATGAATATGATACATTTTTGCATAAAAAATTCAATGATATATTTTACGAAGTTTTTATGTTCAATACAAGAGGTTCTATTGTATTGAGCTTGTCTATCCAATATTGTTCTGTTTTCAGTCTGTGAGGGGTACTGGGGTGTTGGAGTTTTTCTTTTATTTGTACAGAAAGATCTTGAATATTATGGTTTTTGGAATTGAAATGATTACCTATTTATAGTATCAGAAATGTTTTTATGTATTATGTTCAATCTATGATTACGAAACCGAGTTTGTAGATTATGTTGAGTTTGTCCTACGTATTGGATAGAACATTTTTTACAAGTTATAAGGTAAATAATATTGTTGGTGGTGCAATCAGAATAATCATATGTTTTATTTCAAAGTTTTCATTGGTTTGGGAAGACTGGAAAAAAGTGCTATCGTTGATAAAGTTGCACATTTTACACCTAGTTTTGTTACATTGTGTGTTGCCAATAGGTTTGTCAGCTTGGTGTATATTGTCGATATTAGCTTTAACTAAATAATTTTTTTAGATTTTTACATTTTCTCCAAGAAATTATAGGTGGATGAGGAAATAAGTTTTTCATTTGAGGGGAAATATGCAGCATGGAAAGATGTTTTCTGAAGACGTGGCTAATTCCGTTTCTACGTTAAAAAAAGAGTATGATATGGTCAAGATATTGATTCCTCCTCAATATTTGCAAAATCATTGGAGATATTCCAATCTTGCCTGTATCTCCATGGTGTTAATAAACTTGGTTTGTGTATTCGTTTTCCGGCTTGAAATTTTGAGACATTATGTTCTCTTAGTAGTTACAAGGTGCACACGTAGATGTGCAATGGTTCCTGTAACTGACACCAACCTGCTCCTGCCAGTTCCTTCACACCAAGTACAGTGCTGGTGGTGATGGTGTCCATGGTGATGGTGTCCATGATGATGGTCGCCGTGGTGATCAGCATGGTAGTGCTCATGAAAACCCCTGCCATTACAATGGTGGCAGAAAGTCTGGGTAAAACAGGAAAAAAAACAATATAAACTACACATTTATTATTCAATGATTACTAATCACGTAGCAAAAGCAATGGTGATGATTATGATTTATAAGAGAGATGAGAATGCAAGATCAAACTCAAAAAGCTAAAAAAATTTTAAAAATGAAATGTGTTCTGCATTCAATACTGTTATACACTATGAATAACTCAACTCTATGCAAACCTACAACAAAATGATCGTTGATATGTACCGCAACCATACTATAACAAGAGGACCAATGCAAAAAGTTTTAACCTTCACCCACATTGTGTGTATCACACAAACAGCAACGACGTAAATGCTGCTTGTTTTTACAATATTCTCCAAGACGGAGTGACAATAGGTCTAGGACTCTCAAAACATCTACAAATGGCACAATGCAAGACATCTGCCAGCAAAGAGATGACGGCAACGTGCGTACACGTACCTGGGCATACAAACATGTCACCAGTGCCTGACAGAGTGGTATACAGATCACGTAACCATGGCGACAGGTAAGTACTTACCCTTCCAGCACCCAGACAGTGGTCACACTGTATCTGACCAGATGAGAAACAGGTATGGCAAGGCTGCAGGTAAAGGAGAATACACTCGTTACTAAACACAACATCTGAATTAAATGTTGCCAATACTCAGCTCAAATAGAGCTGAAGGTTCATCGAAAAAATTTTCACTATTTTGTAAAATGGACATAAATCAAAATTGGGGAAAATACTTGTTGAGGGTGCTAGAACCAAATCAAATTCCCTTTGGATATTTAGGGCACCATAAATGGTCTTGCCCAGTTATATTTCGCTTCTTTTTTTAGCTCTCTCTAACAATGACGAGTCAAATCTTCTCCAATATTGTACTCTTAGATTTTGACCTAATGACATCATATTACAAGAGCAACGCAGAGCGTTGAAATGCACCCACAATTGCACCGCAAACGGTATCCTTCTAGGGTTGTTTATTGGTACCATAAATTGGCCAGTAGAGGGCATATATGTAGTATGTTGTACTTAGCAAAATGGAAAGGCATGGTCATTGTCTCCTCAATAGGCTGTGGGTGAAATGTGCGTAATCTTCATAATACAAGCACATCCTATACACTAGTTGCTTAAAGCACCACAGAAACATAGAATTAAAAACAAATTTACCAACATACGAGATTAGCACAGCATTAGAATGCCAGANCAAATGGCACAATGCAAGACATCTGCCAGCAAAGAGATGACGGCAACGTGCGTCCACGTACGTGGGCATACAAACATGTCACCAGTGCCTGACAGAGTGGTATAAAGATCACGTAACCATGGCCACAGGTAAGTACTTACCCTTCCAGCACCCAGACAGTGGTCACACTGTATCTGGCCAGATGAGAAACAGGTATGGCAGGGCTGCAGGTAAAGGAGAATACACTCGTTACTAAACACAACATCTGAATTAAATGTTGCCAATACTCAGCTCAAATAGAGCTGAAGGTTCATCGAAAAAATTTTCACTATTTTGTAAAATGGACATAAATCAAAATTGGGGAAAATACTTGTTGAGTGTGCTAGAACCAAATCAAATTCCCTTTGGATATTTAGGGCACCATAGACGGTCTTGCCCAGTTATATTTCGCTTCTTTTTTTAGCTTTCTCTAACAATGACGAGTCAAATCTTCTCCAATCTTGTACTCTTAGATTTTGACCTAATGACATCATATTATAATTAATAGTGACCCGAATGCCAGCCAATGAGCCAAGTGAACACTTTAGTTCATGAGTTCGTCGCTAGGTGAAAAATGCAAATGGTGGTGTGACAAGCAAATAGTGAAACGTCAAATCTTTGACTGAATAAGTTCCTTTGAAGAGATTGATTTACAGCTATATTCACTGTATTATAAATGTTCTCACATGTTCTCACATGTTCTCACGTGTTCTCACGTGTTCTCACATGTTCTCATGTGATCGCAGTTTCGAAGTGCACAGGTTAATGTTTGATGTGCAATTCGAGAGTGATATGTACAACACTAAATTGTACACTTTCAACGTACGGACTTCCAACCCTGTTTAAGGATTGGTATACCAACTAAACTAAACAATACCAGATACACTAGAGCCCACACATAAACAAGGCGTAAGCAAACATTAAAATGATCACAGTCACCAACTTCAGTCAACAGGCATCTGTTCCTCACCAACAGTCACAGGGCTAAAATCTCTCACAGGTAGCAAAAGGTCCCAAGTTCAAATCATCATAGGGAAAACGCGTCTAATTTTCTTAACGTGAAACCTTGAGGCTGCAGATTGTTTGCCATTTTTTCATAAAGATTAAAAAACATCAAGTCAGCAGAACAGCTTTCATTTTCACATGGCCTGTCCCCAAGAAGATTGCAGAAAATCCAGGGAGAGACCTAGGATTTTTTAAAAGGAGAGGTGGTTGGATCAAGGTTTTTTAAAAGGGGATCGAAGTCGACAATTTGAAAATTCTAGATTTGATATCACTAAAATCAAGGAAAAAAGGGGTCTGGACCCCCTAGACCCGGCTAACGATTTCCATGACTTATCTTTAGCATCGGAAGAAACCCCAAAAATTTGTCTTGTTATTACAGCAGAGCAGTAAACAAGTGCTTAGTACCTTCACTGAGGCGGTGTGTGGTACTTCAACGTGCATCGTCTGGTTCTTAAACTTGGCTGATGGCGACGCCTGGATGTCCCAAGGACCAGGGGCGGGGCCATTGTGTGGGCCGTCAATCACCTGGTTACGGAACGGCTCGTATGCCCATGATGTTGATCGCGATTCGCCAAAACTTTCCAAAGTGTACTGGAATAACACGCTCCAAATTAACCAAAGCACTACGTGTTTAGAGGTACAACCATTCCCCACTTAATTGGCACACAACATGGCCGACAAGTGAAAAACTACTTTAATTGTTCAATTTCTCCAAAAAAATAAAGACTAAGAATAAATATTAGTCTACTACAAGCATGGAACTACATATTTCATGGAAATCTCATTATTTGCAAAATGGTAATCAGTCTTTGTAAAATGGAAAATGGCCATTTTGGCAACTACTTGAAGAAACGCAACACCAGGTAACAATGGTAGGCAAGTCATGGGCAGCACAGCAGTGACATAAGTGGGGGGGGAACTATAGCCCTCAGCCCCCCATGGTGTGCCACCCATCCAAGTACTTCAACGTGTGTCAAGAGAGAATTTTCATGACTTACATGAAATGCACTTGATGACTTGAGGTCAGTAATGACCATCTGCTCAGCAGCACCTTTACCATAGCAACAGTGTTGTGCAACAAGGTTCAGCAAGGCTGAGCGGGCATCTTCCTCTGTGATATGTGGGACACTGCACAAATACAAACAGATAACATCAATCTTCACTGCAACAAACTTCAGAAAGCTGATGAGGCATCTTCCTCTGTGATATGTGGGACACTGCACAAATACAAACAGATAACATCAATCTTCACTGCAACACACTTCATCTTCCTCTGCCAGACAATGGCGAGAATTGGCAAAATATTACAAAATCAATGCAACGTATTTTGTTGTTTTATAGCTCTCGACTGTTTAAAGCTTATAACGTCAAGAAGTCTATCCCACCTAAACAGAGTCCCAAAAATGCATTTTTACTCATTAAACCAAAAATGTACTTTTAAGAACTTTAAGATTCAATATGACCCTGTCTAAGTCTCAATATGATCCTGTATCAGTCTCAATATGACCCTGTACAAGTCTCAAAATGACCCTGTATAGGTCTCAAAATGATCCAGCACAGGACCCAATATGATCCTGTATAGGCCTCAATGTCATCTTGTATAAGTCCCAATATGACTCAGTACAAGTCTCAATATGGTCCTGTGTAAGTCTCAGTATGATCCTGTATAAGTCTCAATATGATCCTGAATAAGTCTCAACATAATCCTGTGACAGTCTCGATATGATCCTGAATAGATCTCAACATGATCCATATATAAAAGTACCCTAGGAATAAGGTATGTAACATACCAACAATATGCTCAACATATAATCCAATACAATAACGAATGCAACTTACCTTGTTACTTCACCCCGACTCGGTGGCGGACCCTGTTGGACAGCCTCATCATAAGACGGTGGTGCCATCACACCTAGGAAATGAAAGCTTAAAATCTAATACTAAAGAAGCATGCCACAGAACAAAAACAAAATGTTACCACAGCCTTTAACACAAATGGTAAGAAAGCACTGAGAGATGTTATCACATCTTAATGAAGACTTTTTATAAGACATTAAAGTGAGATACAACCAACGCCTTTAATTTTCTAAAAATGAAACAACAAAATATCACAATTTCAGACAAAGACAATTGTTGAAATGGCCCTTCTATCAATTTTCCAAGGCTTCTAACAATGATGACAACTTTTCAAAATACTGTCTGGTGGTAGCTATGCATATCACAGCAAAGCCTGGTGAAGTAAAGCTCGAAAGCGTCACGTTTTACAAAGCGAAGTGTCTGGTAGCGTACAAAAGGTTTCAGTGGGCTTTATCAGCATAAGATCTCCATATGTAACTAGCCCCATTGTGTGATCTGTGTACACTGTCAATTGACTGGTCTTAAAACTATGAAATAGTAAAAATAGTAAAACTAAAATAACGAGCGTAGGTACTAAAATATATTAAAAATATTTTCACGTATTTTAGTACCGATGCTCGTCATTTCAGTTTTACTAGTTTTATTGTTTTACATTTTTATTCGTCGGTAACTGCATGACATTGCAACATCTGTTTGATTTCAATATGGTCTTAAAACTTCTCATTACTTCTGCCTAGTGGTTTTCAGTTGCAAAATACAACTTCTCAAGTTTTAGTCGGAGGTCAAGTTTGATATTTTGTTCGCATTCGTGACGAAAAATGCTGCAAAACCACACCTTACACTTTTGAATTTGTTGTTTGTTGAGGAGTTTTTCAAAGTTCTTCGGCTCTGGCCCTAAGCACGTATGAACACTTATCTATGCTTTTTGACTCGTTTAGATCAGTCTGTCTGAAAAGTTTTAAAAAATTTGGAAAACTTGCGTTTCAAAGACCTTTGAAAAGATTCTTATCGATTAGTATAGCACGTTTCGTTGCGTTGGCACAACTTTTGAAACTATTCCAACCGCGCATTAATTACACTGTAGTGACTCGACGAAAGTTTGTTTTCATCGTGCAACGTGGTCGGGCATTTTCTATGATGACGATTTTCAAATAGACGGCTACTTTGGTAGTGTTTACGTGCAGCGAGAAAGTACAGGCAGTGATTCAATATTGTGGTGACCCAGGTCTTCTTGCTGGCAATCATATTTGGTACACCAAGTTACCTGATTTGTGTGTTGTATATTTTGTATGACATCTTGCGGTATTATTCCAGAGACTGTGTATGCCCTTCCGTATAGTTGTGCTCTATAGTATTTTTGTAGATATTTTTTTGATTTCATAGATATATATATAACAGACGTGCAGGTTTCCATATGACTTTCTTCCTGTAGTACATAATGCGATACACAGTAGTTAGGAACTCCCTAGCAGCCCTAATAAAAATCTTATTTTGATGCTGTGTGACACTGCATTTTGGTACCTCGTCACTTTGTACAGGTTCGGCACCTTATACAACATGCTAATATTTACTTTTTTGCTTTTGTCTACGTTGGTATTAAGAAGGGATTTTTAACCAGTATTACACTTTTATTATGTTGTGTGTATCCTGTCTTCACAGTGACTTGAGA
The DNA here is from genome assembly GCA_002633005.1 of Phoronis australis. NCBI lineage: Eukaryota > Metazoa > Phoronida > Phoronidae > Phoronis > Phoronis australis. The sequence continues at coordinate 273,530 of NMRA01000224.1, read as the reverse complement.
AGTGATGCTCTGACTCATTATTTAGAAACCTCAAGAAGTGTGTTATGTTTGTAAAAACGGTTTACTTTAAATAAAATACTTTAAAGCAATCAACCTGGTGTCTTTCTTTTGAGATTGGCAATCGAATGTCACATCACTTCGATTTTTACACAGTGAATTTTAAATCCAAATTTGTCAACTCATTAATGGTTTAGCTGTTCATGCTGCACCTAATTTCGATATTAACCTTTGCCTCCAGGTTAAGTGTTATTTCTTACTTTAAGGTTATGATTGATAAAAATTTCGAAATTTTGCCCACACGGTATCTCTAAAACAGCTTATCAGACTCAAATGAAAAAGACACTATGCTATCAACCTTGTTCTCAAGACTAAACAGGATTGTTTTTAATAAGATACTGTCAAAATTCAAGGCTTCAATTAATGATTTTTATGAAAATATTGGTTTTCGTCTTAAAAGCTGCATCAAATAAAAAAGGATATTTTGAAAACTGATTTTGAGATCTGTTCATGAATATTTATGTGAAATGAAATTTGGCCATGCTGATAATGCTTTATCTTTCCTGCAACATTGTTTCTTTGTTAAATTTTAGTAAAAGACAGCATGCTCATGTGATGGCAGATTTGTGTTGAGTAGAAAATTATAATAAATTCTACAATCTTTCTATTTTCAAAAACACGTCCTTTTCTGAGTACAGTTGTGGAATTTTGCAGAAAGTTTGACTTAAGCACATCCTTCCTGGTGAGGTTGTTCACCAGAAATAATCACAATTCTCTATCCTTTATAGTCAAGGTACCTAAACTACACAGTTAACGGACTCATAAACACGGTCACGGACGCATGAACACAACTCACGTACCTGCAAACACCGTTCACTGACTCACAAACATGGGAACGGACTGACAAAACACGATCCATTCACCCAAATACATGGGACATGGACTCACATTCACAAAGAAACACGGTTAACAGACCGCCAAACACGGTTTACGGACAAAATGTAGATGTCAGCTGACCCAGGAAGCCGATGAGTCCGTGACCCATGTTTGGCGGTCCGTTAACCGAGTTTCTTTGTGAATGTGAGTCCGTTTCCTGTGTATTTGGGTGAATGGATCGTGTTTTGTGAGTCCGTTCCCGTGTTTGTGAATCAGTGAACGGTGTTTGCAGGTACGTGCGTCGTGTTCATGCGTCCGTGACCGTGTTTATGAGTCCGTTAACTGTGTAGTTTAGGTTCCTTGATAGTATGCAAGTTAATTGTTCCACCATAATAGCAACAGTTGTGAAGGACCTCCTGACCTGATAATGTAGTTATCTGAAAGACCCTTATCTTCTGCTGAGCCGGACAATAGGTCACACAGAGTGCATTAGATTTGGAATAGTAGAGGGGCAATAAACTTGGGGGAATAAAGTGTGCACTAAACTGGCTGAATTTCACCAAAGTTTGCTTGAAAAGTGGGTTAAAGAACTTGACTGTGGAAACGCAATCATTTATGAACAATGATAAAATTTCACTTGTCTGCCATATTGTGTCCTAAATTAGTTAGATTTAGTGTACCACAACTCATTTTAGTTAGATTTAGTGTACCACAACTCATTTTAGTCTTGCAAACTAGTGTGGCCGTCTACTAAATAGTTGTAAGTCTTATACTGCACACCGGCCAACACCCGTTCTTTGCATGAAACAAGAAACACTTACTGGAGGTGAAGCCGATATTGTCGTATCCTGCAACCTGGTCCATCTTCTCCAGAGGGGGCGCTGTTGCAGCAGGGGGCTGATCTCCACCAGCTCCTGACAGTAACAGAAATATTTAATGGATAATAGAGAACTAACATTCATTGGATAGTGGGAAATGTTCATCGTAATAAGACTGATACATTCATTCGATCAAACTTACATTGTTTAATAGCGCCACCTTCAGTGAATAACCAAAACATGTTAAAGGCGAAGGCAACCTTTTTTCACGTCACTTTTAGCAAAAATAAGGTCTGTTGATTATCCCAGACATATTTTTCCCCTAATTACAGCTTTTCGTCATTTAATTAATTACTCGTCGTATACTCCGGAAGTGACATTTTGGGAGGCAAGAATTTCGCGCCAATTTCTTTTCATACAGTCTGACTGTGAGAGTAGTCGAGTCAGTCATTGTTCTACCTCGGTTGTGATAAGTTCGGTCGTCGTTTGCTTTTGTTTACGAGTCAGTCAACATGCCACGCTGTTGCTGCGTACCGAGATGTACTCATTATCGTCTCACATATAGAGGAAGAACTGCCCCACTTGCCCGAGTGTCCTGCGACACACTCCCCGTGGATGGTGACTTGAGCACCCAAACCGCTTATATTCCACCGTGCGACTCCCTCGCCACACACGTGGCACCTTCTAAATAGCTCCAATACAAGTCCACAATAAACTTATCAAACTTAGGCTCACCGATCTGTTCATTGGATGACGAACTGTCCTTTTCACTGATGGACCGGCAGCCCAGAGCACTTAGCATAGATGAACGAGGTACCAACAACTGACCACGGGAGCATTTAGAGTCCACCTCAGTATGTACGGAAATGGACGTCTGCCGTTGTATGCGCTCTGGGTGTGACCCCTAGGGCCTTAAAAAGGGCCCAGAAAATGAGCTAGACTAGATATTCGAGGTACCAGCCAAAACTGATTTAAAACGAACAATAGTACCGCACTGAACACCGAATGACCCATGACAGACAAATTGCACTCTGGAATGGGTCCGGCAGAAATCAAAAAAGGAACCCCAAAAAATGAGCTAACACATACATTCGAGGTACCACAAAAAACCAGTTCCATATAGTTCAATACATGCCACAGATCACTAAAACCCTTATGACAGACAAAATACCCTCTGGGTTGTGCCCGGCAGAAACCCCCAAAAATCTCAACCATGGTATGCCATCAAAAATTTGAGCTAGACTAGATATTCGAGGTACCGGCCAAAACTGATTTAAAACGAACAATAGTACCGCACTGAACACTGAATGACCCATGACAGACAAACTGCACTCTGGAATGGGTCCGGCAGAAATTAAAAAAGACTCCCCAAAAATGAGCTAGCACATACATTCGAGGTACCACAAAAAAAACAATTACATGAGACTCAATACGTGTCCCAGGTTACTAAATGCCCTATGACCGGCAGACAAAATACACTCTGGATTGTGCCTGGCAGAAACCCTCAAAAATCTCAACCACGGTATGCCATTTTTGAGACAGATTTTCAAGGTATCGGCTTAAACTGATTTGAAACCAGCAATCATGCTGCACTGAACAAAAAAAAGACGAATTTTACTCTGGAAATAGTTGGCCAGAAACCCAGAAAGGACCTTAAAAATGGAGCTACAATTGTACATGCATCTTCCCCCTACTAGTTCAAGTACTGGGGTGGGAAACTCAATCAACTGGACAACAAGATGTTAAAAACTGCACCACGGAAATCGAAGTACACATATTCTCAATTGGTGACAATAGTGGTGTATTTAATAAGTTAACTGCAAAAAATGGGACCGCAGGAAACAAAAACTAATTATAGAAAACTCGTTCACTAAAGCCTTTGTTTACTCTCATGATCACAAGAAGCGAAAAGCAGACGGGTGTCAAGATGTGAGACAGATAACTCGCCTAGTGGTAAGTTTTTGAAGAAATTTTTACATGATGTCGAAATTCAATGTTTTAGTTTCGCGGAGTCATTTGTCGATGGCCGATATAATGTCCTCCGTGATAAAATACAAATCACCCCTAATTTGGTGCGCAGCCACGCGGTGGAGTCCCAATGCTATTTAAATAAATATATAAACAACTCCGTGTTTCGGTAACAAGGGGTCTCGCTGCAGCATTGCCTGGTCTGCATGCAATGACAGAGTGTGATGTCACAGCAGCACCGTATAAGAAAGGGAAAGTGAGGCCTCTGGAAATCTTGATGAAAGACTCATCTGGGACACTTATCAGCTATTCAGATTTAATAAGCATAGATGTCGCAGAAGAAAGAAAGTTCATTAGAAGAATACATATAGTCGGTGGGCCAGATCTCATAGCGTTCATCCTTGTGAGTACTTTGGGGGGGCAACCTAGTTTTTTCTATGTGGCTAGATAATATAACTAAAAATCAAATTCCAAAAAGTTCCCACGTCTACACTTGCACATTTTTTTAAAAAAAGGTGTTTTTGTTGCACAAAATATGATGCATATTCCTGCCACTTGATGGCGCTTTTCTAGTGAATTGACCAATCAGAGAGCCAGATTGTATTGTTGTGCTTAGTTACTTCAATATGGCTGCTCCCATGGAATGTGATGTCTGTATAATTCAAGGTTTATCAAACAGCACAAAATTGTGATGTCAGAGCCTAAAGAAGCTTAGGAAAGCTTCCTGACGAAAGCTGATTGACTGTGGAACTCTGTAGATCAGTAGATCAAAAAGAAGAAGAGGTGTCACAAACGTTTGTGCAGAAAACAGCTGCATGCCCTGGTAGCCTACACAGTATACTGCTGAGTGCTATAGACTAGAATACCAAGTGTCAGACCAGAAAATTGAAAGGACATAGAACGGCATAGCAACGTTTCAAGGCACCAACAGTAGTACTAAAGCTGAAGTTGCTGAAAGTGATACAGATGTTATCCAAGATTTCCCAAGAAAATCAATCACTTCCAAAATCTGAAACACCCAATTAACCTGAACAAGATAGGAACATTCTGAAACATGAGTGCATCATTTGTTAGCAGGAAAAGTACATTATGGGCCACATTTCAAGAAAGAGAAAGAAGTATAGCTTTCAAAAACAGGTACGTGTTTTTTAAAAATACATTTTGGTGTTTTCCACGTGTGATTCAGTATTATCACCAGTTGTTTTTTAACTTGTTCAGCCCCTTGACTGCCTAGGCCTTAGACAATACTGCTGACCCAGTAGAGACGATGATCATACCATAGGTACTTCATATGCCGGATACTTTTCGGCAAATTATGTTCCTATAAGTTTAGAAGTACCGCGTAGAGAGATGCCTCTGAGGAGGTCGTTAATGTTTTCATTTGTTCCCAGTTTAAACAAATACTCCTGCAATCCTGTTTTTCGAACACTCCATTCAGTTGCCACATCGACACTGCTTGCGCTAAGGGATAATCCTATGGCGTTATACTGTGGGTGTGATTTTAAAGCACTTTAAGTCAAAAATTTTTGAGAAGGTTAAATGGAGTAGATGGTTGCAAACAACATGCCCAAGTGGCCGTCATCCCCTGCCGTAGTCTCAATTTTTTGTAAACATTAATTACTTAGGTAGCTGCAATGATAATTAAATTAAAGTGCCTAAGTGGCCATCGTCGCCGTCGAAATTTGAGGACGATGGAAGCCACTGTCCATTTCGTCAAACGTCGATTACCTTAAGTGTAAATCGATTGACTATGGTTTGAGCATCTGATTTAAAAAAATTAAATTTCAATCACTGCACTGGTATATCAGCTGATTTATTTTCAGTTGCATCAACTGATCTAATTATTAGACGATCAACATTATTAGGCTACAGATCAGACGGCATGTAAATTTGTTAGGCTGGTGGTGGATCAGTTCCTGATAAGTCCGTCTGAAAAAGTTGCATGCCAACTCACTCATAGTTGAATGTTAAATTAGTGTTAACAGTTCGGGTTTTTTTCAGTTGGACTTGTATCGCAAGCAACAGCTCAGTCCAGAGCCCTGAATATGCAAATGAAATTCAAAGATAAAGACCTTGTGTCTTAGAAGCCAAGTACCACAGATCATCATGCTATAAAAAATAGAAAGACAACGATTGTGAAGAGTGACGAATTCACAGTTTTCAGAGATGTTTTTCTACAGTTTTGTTTGGAGTTCATTGAATCGAAGCTTCTAACACAAGGAGATGTCATTTGCCTTTCAAAACTAAAGCAAGACTTTGAAGCTGTTCTTCAGAAAGCTGGTGTGCATGAAGTTATTTGGACAGGCAATCTTAAGAAATATTGTTGAAGCTACTCACTGTTGTAGTTTGTGCCCGACTAAGAGATACGAAAGTGAATTGAGGCTAGTGTTCAATAATTCACTTGCTGACTCTAATTAACACAGCCCATTATAACATATTTTGAATCAAACGTTTGCCCAAATAGTGCCCGCCTCCAAACAAGGACTTAGTGTTTGACCCTTCATTGCCTGCGGGCTAATCACCAGTGTGCAGTGCTGTACCCTCTCTAATCGACCATAGTTGGCTCCTTGGCGGTGGAGCTTTGCAGTTAATATGTATGGCAATGACCGCATCTCCATTGACAGTACTAAACGATGAACGCTGCAAGTGCAAAAAGAACATGTGTGCTGGGAAACTGAGTTTGTGCTGCAATGCTGGGTCAAACTGTACAGAAATGTGCAGCTGTGACAACTGTAGTAACATCAGCAACACTGACTGCATAACATTGGATAGTTCTTTGACAAGTCAACCCTAAATAGACCTCCAACCCCGTTATTTCCTTTTTTGTATTAAAAAGTTAATTTTATTTGTTGATTAAGTCATAGAAAGTACATACTTTGATCATTGTCATGTATTTGTCTCATACTGCTTGATAAACGCTGTCAGAATAATCTATTATTTTCATACAGTCTTTGTGCACATTCACAGAGATCATTCAACTATATTGTTTTTGTACTATAACGTATTTCTGGTGTATTATGCAAACAAGCTGTATTTTACACCATTAGTCAATGTTTTAGTCATTGAGGCACAAATTTTTCCCAGTCTCAAGTGTTTTGTGTTCTTTTTGTTGCCTGACAATGCCGGAATAAGCTCCTAGTAACATTCAGACTTAGTTTGCATTTTTGCCACTAGGTGTCTCTTTACGTTTTTTAAATTTCACTGTTTACAATTAATTTACAATAGTAAAACGTGTAATGTGAGTGTAATATTGTTCAATACAATGGCACTGATGGGACCATATTACTTGTTTTACAAAAAAGTCACCAAAACTGTTGTTTTTACAAATAAAAGTTTACTAAGCTCTTTGGTGATTATTAGGTAACTTCAAACTCAAATTTCTCAAAAATGTACAACTTTATATGTGGGAACTTTTTAGATTTTGAAAACACTCTAATAAATGAATTAAAAAACACCAAAATAAAATTGCCCCCTAAAGTACTCACAAAAACAATTTTCTAGAGGCCCTACAAAATCTGGCCCACCGACTAATATGCCTCTTATTAGGGAGGAGTCAAAGATGTCAATGAAGCGAAATATCTGAAATTAATCGAGATGACGGGAAAAATAAACAAGGAAATAACTGTAATTGATAAAATATAGTTCATAAAAGCAACGGAAATAATTGCAAATATTTTCATAGTATTAAACCAAAAGGCCCAGTTTGACGTCATACTTAAAAATAGTAAATGGTGGTGAGGTTTTATGTTTTTGTTTGTCAGCTTTTGGACAATTGGTCCCTCGTCAATAAAATGTTCACACTATTTATTTCAGGAAAAGCCGATGTCCAACATCAAGAAGATTGACTGCGCATTGCTTCCTCCATGCCGAAAGACACTATTAAACAACTACAAACGAGCCCATTATGTTGCCTTGCTCTGCGGTCAAGTGGATTTGGCCAATCCGGCCGGGAAACGGTTTGGATCCTCTTACCTACGGTTGGAAGGTACAAGATGGATACTACACTCCCAAATGGTTTTGTGGATCTGCCGTTCCTGATGTCCTTTTTGAAGGTGCTGGTCTTTTACAAGAAAACCAAGCCGATCAATAGGTAGAGGAAATGGGCTATGACGAAACAAAAAAAGCGAGCCCAAATCAAGCTGGAGTAGCAGTGACGAATCTGATATTGAAACGTATTAAAACTAACAGGAAACTACTGTTGACATTAAACATATGCATGTAATAGCTTGATGTTCTCGTCGATACGGTGATTTTAATTATCTGTTACAATGCTGTTTGAAAGTGTTGCTCTATTTCATGTAGTTTATTTTGATTAAAGAAGGTTTTTAAAACACGTCTGTTACTTTTCTTTCAACGTATTGTTTATTAGTCAATGGGATGAAAGGGCTCATCGGAAATAATTTTTGTGGTTCCTCGGGCGTCAATTTAGGGGCCATATGTTGTCGCTGACGCATCCTTTCTGTAAGCAGTTTTGATAGTGTTTTATATTTTACACAATCTGTGTTCTTAAACCTCATTGAGTGAGTTGGTTTTAGACAGTTCCTGGTATCCCAAAGATTTACTGTTATCAGGTGCTTTCCAAAATGCTTACTCTCTGCCATCATCCATTTGACAATTACCAGTGTGAGAGCTCAGTAGATGCAAAAGTATTAACTCATCATATAATATGTCGTATGGGCTTTTTTTTGGTGTCTGCCGGACCCATTCCAGAGTGCAATTTGTCTGCCATGGGTCATTTGGTGTTCAGTGCAGTACTAGTGTTCATTTAAAACCAGTTTTGGCCGGTACCTCGAAAATCTAGTATAGCTCAAATTTGTGATGTCATACCGTGGTTGAGATTTTTGGGGTTTCTGCTGGGCACAGTCCAGAGTGTAATTTGTCTGTCATGAGGCATTTAGTGATCTGTGACACATTGGAATTGGTTTTGTGTGGTATCTCGAATGTATGTGCTAGCTCATTTTTTGGGGGGTCCTTTTTTGGTTTCTGCCGGACCCATTCCAGAGCGCAATTTGTCTTTCATGGGTCATTCGGTGTTCAGTGCGGTACTAATTGTTCGTTTTAAATCAGTTTTGGTTGGTACCTCGAATATCTAGTCTAGCTCATTTTTTGGGCCCTTTGTAAGGCCCCCAGGGGTCACACCAAGAGTGCAGGCAACGGCAGACGTCCATTTTTGTACATACTGAGGTGGACTCTAAATGCTCTCGTGGTCAGATGTTGGTACCTCCTTCATCTATGCTAAGTGCTCTGGGCTGCCGGTCTATGGGTGTCCTACTACTCAACATCACTCCAGGGCTGCTTACAGGCTCTGGGCTAGAGACAACAGCACACTACTAGTTCCTGGAATTGCACGCTATGGGGGTACGTTCGGAGGCATGGGTGTCAGTAGATGAAGTGCCTCCAGTCACTGTATATAGAGGCCACAGCTCGCGAGGCTTCTCGCCTCAAAAATGCACTTCTCGGTGGTGGCGACGGGGCACTGCCGGAAATCAACAGCGACGCTATGGAACCCTTCTTCAGGCGTTGTTTCAAAGGGATCTTCATCAATTCAGCGTACATATCTCTGTTGTAATCTGACGGCTGAAAATGCTTGCCACTGCTTTGTACGTTGTGTGAACAGGTAGCGCTGCGTTTTTCACACGAGCGAGCTAGCCAAGTACGGCGAAGTGTGTCATTCTTCAGAAAGCGATGCAAGGTGCCCAAAGCGCGTGTGAGACGATGAGTACATCCTGGTGCGCAGCAACAGTGTTGACTGACTCGTAAACAAACGCAAACGACAACTGAACTTTTCACAACAGATGTAAAACAATGACTGACTCCACTGCTTGCACAGTGAGACTGTATGAAAAGTAATTGGCGAGAAATTCTTGCCTCCCAAAACGTCACTTCTGGAGTAGAGGACGAGAAATTAATTAAAATACGAAAAGCTGTAATTAAGTCAAAAATATGTCTGGGATAATCAACAGACCTTATTTCTGCTAAAAGTGACATGAAAAAGGGTTGCCTTCGCATTTAAAAGAAAAATTGCAAGTTGTAAACATTAGAAGAAGTCATACCTTGCGGAGCCCCTGGTGGAACAGCGCCAGCAGGAACAGCGCCAGCAGGAACAGCTCCGGCAGGAACAGCTCCGGCTGGAGGTTGGCCCGCATATCCCGCGGGAGGTTGGCCAGCATACCCTGCTGGAGCTTGGCCAGGATACCCGACAGGTGGCACTCCAGGCTGGCCTTGTGGTGTCCCCTGGTATCCAGCAGGATAACCTTGTTGATTCTGACCCGGATAACTACAAATTACATCAAGCCATTAAAGACTTACCCATGAATGAATACATTGCACCAGACAAACTATGAGCCAGAATCAGTGCTCAAGCAGCCTTACGTTCCACAAATACACCTTTCCAGCAGAAATGCACAACACAAACTGTGACTTAAGTATTACTAATCAGATCCGGTTTCATATGTTTACTAACTGGATGTTGACAAAAGAGAATGCTGGTGGTATGACACGTTGTGAATAATGCTGTGTTTAGCAGACGTCAGTATGACCGAGAGCAGACGTTAACAGCGAAGGAAACCTTTTTCCATGTCATTTTGAGCTAAAATAAGGTTGGTTGGTTATCCTAGACATATTTTCCACTTAATTACAGCTTTTCATAATTTTATTAATTACTCGTCTGCTACTCCGGAAGTGACGTTTTAGGAGGCAAGCGTTTCCCGCTACTTGGTTTTGCGTTGACTTTTCCGTGCGAATCTGTTCTATTCTACTTTTGTTTTGTGCTGTTTTTCAACAATTGTCGCCACCACTTTCTATCGGCGAGTATTCTTCAGTAAGATAGGTTAGTAGAGAACTCAACTACGTTGGATTTAGGGATTGTTTAGTGTGTTGTAAGCTGAAAATGGCTGGAGTCGCTGACCCGTATCACAGTGACAATAGTGTGAGTGACGGAGACCTTGTTCACAGCAGTGGTGATGAGGAATTTTTTCACGGACATTCAGTGGGTGGGTACATGTTTGAGCCCGAGTATAACGAGGCAGAGTACGCACAGGCACAGGCAGCTGTTGAGAGAAACGAGGCGGCTACTGAGGACAGACCTGGTGACACACCTTGGTACAAATGCACTGTGTGCGTTGTTATGCCTACAATGCTTGCGCTGTTCAGAGTTCGACGAGGCCAAGCCACTACTGGACATGGTTAAGTGGACCTCCGGCATACCACGGACAGAGGAACAACTGTCCCATTTGCCAGAGTGTCCCGCGACACCGCACTCCCACTGGATGGTGACCTGAGCACCCAAACTGCTTACTTCGTGTCGTGTGACTCTCTCGCCACACACCTGGCACTTTCTAAATAGACAAGTCCACAATAAACTTATCAAAGTTTGGCTCACCAATCTGTTCACTGAACGACGAACTGTCCTCTTCACTGGGTGTCGAACTGGGCCTGTAATCACTCCCACTACTCAATATCGCTGCAGGGCTNAGTACCGCACTGAACACTGAATGACCCATGACAGACAAACTGCACTCTGGAATGGGTCCGGCAGAAATCAAAAAAGACTCCCCAAAAATGAGCTAGCACATACATTCGAGATACCACAAAAAACCAATTACATGAGACTCAATACGTGTCCCAGGTTACTAAATGCCCTATGACCGGCAGACAAAATACACTCTGGATTGTGCCTGGCAGAAACCCTCAAAAATCTCAACCACGGTATGCCATTGAGACAGATTTTCAACCAGCAATCATGCTGCACTGAACACCAAAAAGACAAATTTTACTCTGGAAATAGTTGGCCAGAAACCCAGAAAGGACCTTAAAAATGGAGCTACAATTGTACATGCATCTTCCCCCTGCTAGTTCAAGTACTGGGGTGGGAAACTCAATCAACTGGACAACAAGATGTTAAAAACTGCACCACGGAAATCGAAGTACACATATTCTCAATTGGTGACAATAGTGGTGTATTTAATAAGTTAATTGCAAAAAATGGGACCGCAGGAAACAAAAACTAATTATAGAAAACTCGTTCACTAAAGCCTTTGTTTACTCTCACGATCACAAGAAGCGAAAAGCAGATGGGTGTCAAGATGTGAGACAGATAACTCGCCTAGTGGTAAGTTTTTGAAGAAATTTTTACATGATGTCGAAATTCAGTGTTTTAGTTTCGCGGAGTCATTTGTCGATGGCCGATATGTCCTCCGTGATAAAATACAAATCACCCCTAATTTGGTGCGCAGCCATGCGGTGGAGTCCCAATGCTATTTAAATAAATACATAAACAACTACGTGTTTCGTTAACAAGGTGTCTCGCTGCAGCATTGCCTGGTCTGCATGCAATGACAGGGTGTGACGTCACAGCAGCACTGTATAGGAAAGGGAAAGTGAGGCCTCTGGAAAGCCTGATGAAAGACTGATCTGGGACACTTATCAGCTTCTCAGAGTTAATAAGCGTAGATGTCCCAGAAGAAAGAAAGTTAGAAGAATACATATGCCTCTTATTAGGGAGGAGTCAAAGATGTCAATGAAGTGAAATATCTGAAATTAATCGAGATGACCAGAAAAATAAACAAGGTAATAACTGTAATTGATAAAATTTAGTTCATAAAAGCAACGGAAATAATTGCAAATGTTTTCATAGTATTAAACCAAAAGGCCCAGTTTCACGTCATACTTAAAAAATAGTAAATGGTGGTGAGGTTTTATGTTTTTGTTCGTCAGCTTTTGGACAATTGGTCCCTCGTCAATAAAATTTTCTCACTATTTATTTCAGGAAAAGCCGATGTCCAACATCAAGAAGATTGACTGCGCATTGCTTCTTCCATGCCGAAAGACACTATTGAACAACTACAAACAAGCCCATTATGTTGCCTTGCTCTGGGGTCAAGTGGATTCGGCCAATCTGGCCGGGAAACGGTTTGTATCCTCTTACCTACGGTTGGAAGGTACAAGATGGATACTACACTCCCGAATGGTTTTGTGGATCTGCCGTTCCTGATGTCCTTTTTGAAGGTGCTGGTCTTTTACAAGAAAACCAAGCCAATCAATAGGTAGAGGAAATGGGCTATGACGAAACAAAAACAGCGAGCCCAAATCAAGCTGGAGTAGCAGTGACGAATCTGATATTGAAACGTATTAAAACTAACAGGAAACTACTGTTGACATTAAACATATAGTATGTAGCTTGATGTTCTTGTCGATACAGTGATTTTAATTATCTGTTACGATGCTGTTTGAAAGTGTTGCTCTATTTCATGTAGTTTATTTTGATTAACGAAGGTTTTTAAAACAAGTCTGTTACTTTTCTTTCAACGTATTGTTTAGTAGTCAATGGGATGAAAGGGCTCTTTGGAAATAATTTTCGTGGTTCCTCGGACGCTAATTTAGGGGCCATATCTTGTCGCTGACGTATCCTTTCTGTAAGCAGTTTTGATAGCGTTTTATATTTTACACAATCTGTGTTCTTAAACTTCATTGAGTGGGTTGGTTTTAAACAGTTCCTGGTATCCCAAAGTTTTACTGTTATCAGGTGCTTTCCAAAATGCTTACTCTCCGCCATCATCCATTTGACAATTACCAGTGTGAGAGCTCAGTAGACGCAAAAGTATAAACTCATCATATAATATGTCGTATGGGCTTTTTTGGTTTCTGCCGAACCCATTCCAGAGTGCAATTTGTCTGCCATGGGTCATTTGGTGTTCATTGCAGCACTAGTGTTCATTTAAAACCAGTTTTGGCCGGTACCTCGAAAATCTAGTCTAGCTCAAATTTGTGATGTCATACCGTGGTTGAGATTTTTGGGGGTTTCTGCTGGGCACAATCCAGAGTGTAATTTGTCTGTCATAAGGCATTTAGTGATCTGTGACATATATTGAATCATATGGAATTGTTTTTGTGTGGTACCTCGAATGTATGTGCTAGCTCATTTTTGGGGGGTCCTTTTTTGGTTTCTGCCGGACCCATTCCAGACTGCAATTTGTCTGTCATTGGGTCATTTGGCGTTCAATGAGTGCGGTACTTTTGTTCATTTAAAATCAGTTTTGGCCGGTACCTTGAAAATCTAGTCTATCTCAAATTTTTGATGGCATACCATGGTTGAGATTTTTGGGGGTTTCTGCCAGGCACAATCCAGAGTGTATTTTGTCGGTCATAAGGCATTTAGTGATCTGTGACATATATTGAATCATATGGAATTGGTTTTGTGTGGTACCTCGAATGTATGTGCTAGCTCATTTTTGGGGGGTCCTTTTTTGGTTTCTGTCGGACCCATTCCAGAGCGCAATTTGTCTGTCATGGGTCATTCGGTGTTCAGTGCGGTACTGTTGTTCGTTTTAAATCAGTTTTGGTTGGTACCTCGAATATCTAGTCTAGCTCATTTTTGGGCCCTTTGTAAGGCCCCCAGGGGTCACACCAAGAGTGCAGACAACGGCAGACGTCCATTTCTGCACATACTGAGGTGGACTCTAAATGCTCCCGTGGTCAGATGTTGGTACCTCGTTCATCTATGCTAAGTGCTCTGGGCTGCCGGTCTATGGGTGTCAAACTGGGCCTGTATTCACTCCCACTACTCAACATCGCTGCAGGGCTGCTTACAGGCTCTGGGCTAGAGACAACAGCACACGGGGAATCACTACTAGTTCCTGGAATTGCACGCTATGGGGGTACGGTCGGAGGCATGGGTGTCAGTAGATGAAGTGCCTCCAGTCACTGTATATAGTGGCCACAGCTCGCGAGGCTTCTCGCTTCAAAAACGCACTTCTCGGTGGTGGCGACGGGGCACTGCCGGGAATCAACAGCGACGCTATGGAACTCTTCTTCAGGCGTCGTTTCACACGGACCTTCATCAATTCAGCGTACATATCTCTGTCGTAATCTGACGGCTGAAAATGCTTGCCACTGCTTTGTACGTTGCATGAACGGGTAGCGCTGCGTTCTTCACACGAGCGAGCTAGCCAATTATGGAGAAGTGTGTCATCCTTCGGAAAGCAATGCAAGGTACCCAAAGCGCGTGTGAGACGCTGATGAGTACATCCTGGTACGCAGCAACAGTGTGACATGTTGACTGACTCGTAAACAAATGCAAACGACAACTGAACTTATCACATCCGAGGTAGAACAATGACTGACTCGACTGCTCTCACAGTCTGACTGTATGAAAAGAAATTGACGCGAAATTCTTGCCTCCCAAAACGTCACTTCCGGAGTGGAGGACGAGAAATTAATTAAAATACGAAAAGCTGTAATTAAGTGAAAAATATGTCTGGGATAATCAACAGACCTTATTTCTGCTAAAAGTGACATGAAAAAAGGTTGCCTTCGCCTTTAAAAGAAAAATTGCAAGTTGTAAACATTAGAAGAGGTCATACCTTGCGGAGCCCCAGGTGGAACAGCGCCAGCAGGAACAGCGCCAGCAGGAATAGCTCCGGCAGGAACAGCTCCGGCTGGAGGTTGGCCCGCATATCCCGCGGGAGGTTGGCCCGCATACCCTGCTGGAGCTTGGCCAGGATACCCGACAGGAGGCGCTCCAGACTGGCCTTGTGGTGTCCCCTGGTATCCAGCAGGATAACCTTGTTGATTCTGACCCGGATAACTACAAATTACATCAAGCCATTAAAGACTTACCCATGAATGAATACATTGCACCAGACAAACTATGAGCCAGAATCAGTGCTCAAGCGGCCTTATGTTCCACAAATACACCTTTCCAGCAGAAATGCACAACACACACTGTGACTTGATTATTACTAATTAGATCCAGTTTCATATGTTTACTAACTGGATGTTGACAAAAGAGAATGCTGGTGGTATGACACGTTGTGAATAATACTGTGTTTAGCAGACGTCAGTATGACCGAGAGCAGACGTTAAATGAATATTAAAAAAATAGAATACCACATTGAAGCTCAAGTATCATTTCTATGAAGGCACATAAATTTCCTGATAAAAATTCCATGATGGAAATCTCACTGATTTTGGACACCAAAACTGACCACAAAACATTGAATTTTCATAATTTCTTTAATTGAAACAAATCATTCTCCATATCACAAAATCTCCAAAATTCCAATATGAAAGACTGACATAAAGACCAAACCTACTCATCTCTTGAATTACCTGGTACAGTTAATTTTAACAGTATTGTTCTTGTCAGCAACGGCCACTAGAATCAGGAAAACATCGCCATAATGGCAAATAGCTGCCACCACACAGCTGATTCAATGTTTCAAAGATAGTCTCATGCGCAAAGATTTTAAACCAATTTCCAATGGACATTTGCAACCCTCGAAACAAAAAAGTGAGATCACATATATATACTAATGCTTAATATACTAATATGGAGATATCTTATAGAGATATGCGTGATTTCCTTGATCTCAAAAAATATGAACCTCATTAGTAACATACATCAGAATATCTTATTCGTGTGACCTGAACATTACCTCATGATATAAGGGCCTTCGTTGAGACAGCCACAAGCAACAACAAAAGCTAGATTATAAAATACCGACAGTGAGCCAAGAACAGAGTCCTATACCTTGCAGGCTTCCCTAGGAGTGGCTCCCTCTCATTTGACATTGTAACTCAACAGGCGGTGATCCCTGCTCGACAGGATGCTATCAATCAAAGACCATCCCCCCCTTTGACCATCCCAACTCATGTTATCAAAACCGAAACTAGGTCATATTACTATCATGTGACCAGTCCTTGATAAAATACTAGGTAAACATTGATAATACAATTGCAGCAAGGGGTAAAAAATATTTGAATAAGTAGGAGACCATATAGGTGGTTCAATTCAACTACTAGTAGGGTGAAACCTTATGTCACAAATATCGCCACAATTTGTTCACTTTCAGTTGTCCAGTGGCTTCTACTATGTAGTCAGAGCCCTCATTCATTGAAGGGGAAAGGTGCCTGTGCCATAGAGGGGAACATTTCAATATTCTGCCCCAAAAGCCAGGGATTAAAGCTCAGGTAGTGAATGCCAGCAAATTCTTTAAGAACCATCTCCTTTATTGTTACCAATATACATACCGGTAATTAAAATAATGAATTACAATCTTCAGTGTATTTATGGCCAACCAAAAAATCCACAGCCGTTCAACTGTGATGGCCAGGTGAAGAATTTAATGCGAAAATGTATAAATTATGCATAAATCACGAACCACAAATTCAAGCTTCTGAAACCGTAATTTTACTGAAACAATATTTTTCCAACTTTGCTGAGCCAACTAGCACATTGTTCAAACAATCAAATACAGCACTAAATGTTTTATAAACACCAGATGGCATGATTTTTAAAGGAAAAAAGCACAAATGATCTAATTAATTGTGCCCATACAATAGCATTTTAAGGTCATCGCCTCAATGAGATGTGTATCAGGATTTATGGATCAATGAATGCTGAGGTGTGACTGCATCATTAAAGACACAGTGAGTTCATGGGTCATAGTCTGTGATATCCTATAGTACACTTTGCTACCAGTGTTATCGATCTACTGACTGTTGTCAGGTAGGCATACATCTCAGGCCCTGCACAAGGTTATCAGGCCGGTAAAGGTTTGCTATTGCCAGGGTTCACATCAACATAATGGGTTGGGGGCACATCCTCACACATTCAAATAATGCTCAACGGACAGCCCTTAAGGACCACGCTCAGTTTTGTGCCACCCTAATTTATGTCACTTCTGCCCATGACTCTCATACAAATACAGAGAAGTTCAGCAAGTAACACGCACACAACTGACTTGGAAGCGATTAAAAACGTTCTAGATTTGCATGATTTTTTGTTTGAATCCTGCGACAAGATTAACAGCAATGCAACAGTAGGGAGTCTAACTTCAAGTATGGTAAAGCACAAACCTGATTTTTTAAATATTTTTTCACATGACTACATTCTAATTTTCTAGAAATAAAAGTTCCAATAATGGCTGCCTTGTTTGTTGACAGATCACAGGCACACACACAACTTAATTCATTAACAAAATTACTCATTACAACTAACTCCCGTTTAGCCCGTATACCAGACAGCACAGGTTTTCGGATGCCTGATATCAATCTTTCTTTTGTTAATTGCCAGGCTTGTCTTTTGCCAGATTTCACGACGCAAAAACGCCAATTATCTACCACGCTGAATGAATACATTTTAAATGTAAACACGCATCGACTCAAAACTGTTGTAAACAAATAAAAAAAACCATCACAGCGTATTGGTCAATTTTTTTGTATTTCTTCTGCGAAAGAAGGATTCTACACTAACTTTTCATGAGGAATTCAATTTCAGAAGCTTAACACATTAAATAAATAATTACCAGTTTCTGTCCTTGACATTTCAATTTATTTCTGCCATGAAGATATCCCTGCTGGATAATTGGCCTGCCATACAACACAATAGGAAGTTAGATCACCTTTGGTAATAGCAAGGGCGGACAGCGATACTGGTTTTCCTGGTATACTCTGTATTTAAGCATTGTCCAACTATACGATACCACTGAACGCTCCGGTTTCTAAATGTGACCTCGTGTAGCCACATCTGAACTCAATTTTTTCTAAGAAATGTTCACCAGCCACGGACGACACAGAGTGAGGTTTCACTATTTCACATGATGTATTGCAAAATGTTCATGTATCATTTTTTAATGTAGAACACTGTTGGAAAAAAATGGACAGGTGGGTACCTGATTCAAGAACCAGCTCCCATCAGCTCCTAGTGACGTAACATGCGTTATTCAGTGGTACTGACTGTTTCTCAAATCTCTTTTAATCGGGTACCCAGTGCACCTGTCCAACTATTTCCACATTTTTATTTGGAAGCACCATCTACCATCAATGACAATGAGATCTTTACATGATCACATTTTGTTCATCCTCCACTCGACTATATGCTACTGGCCTGCGGTGGCGGAGGGGGGTCGCATCATCTGGCTACGACATATTGTGAATTACTAGTAAAAAAATAATTTTGCCTCTTTTGTGTATTACTAGTCAAAACATAACTTTGCCCCTGTTGTTGCTTAGAAACGGACAAATTAAAGCTCTGCTTTTGCAGAAAAATAACATGTGCAACAGGTCTCTCGACACTCCTCAGAGTGGGCAGTATCCTTAGGGCATTCTTTCTCAGTCTCAATCGTACACTCCTCAGAGTGGGCAGTATCCTTAGGGCATTCTTTCTCAGTCTCAATCCTACCTTAATTTCGGTATTTGGATGTGTTACTCAGTGTTGATAGCCTATGCCCATGCCAGTTACAGTTCAGGATTGACAGGGTCTGACTAATCTGAGACAGTCTGAGTTACTTGGTTGACCAACGCCACCCTGCCTACCACGCAATATATTAACTTAACATAGGGTATTTTGAAACAGCTGTCTTACCCTTGCATGGTTTCTGGTAGACACGTAACCAGTCCGACGGTGAGCAATTGTCACTTAGTAACTTGTTTTCAGCAGTCCGCAGTTGGTCCACGTAGTTGGGAATGCAGTGCGTGAACTTGGAATCCTGCATAACTTCAAGATCACGTATGCGTGAACTTGGAATACACGAGGAAACATGACAAGGTCACTCAAATAATCTTGTTGACGTTGTGAATAAAACTTAGCTCTACACTAAATCAAATTAAAGGCTCATGAAATAATGTAAATTTTAATCAACCTTTTTGCAACTACTAGCGATCTTGTTTACCAAACAATTACTGATTTAACCCCGATTCCCATATTCCTCCGATTCTGTGGCACAAGTTATGTGATCGTGGTGCCAATAATTACAAAACTTCTTTTCACTGAACAAAAATTCTCCCGATTGCCGAGTCCAAGTTCAGGCATTATCGCATACGCAATCCTGAGATTAAACAAGATTCCAAGTTCACGCACAGCAGGAACATTCACTTCCGAGTAAAATGCGCAGAGTTCTGTCATACTCAATAGATGGCAGGCTATGTACCCTTTGGGTGCCGGATTCAGGATGCTGATTTTTGGCCAAATTAGCTGAGTAGCTGATCTTGATCAGATGTGACCTTTTGTGAGTTTTCTATAATTTCCTTGATCTTGATGGACCGATTCACCATCGAAACGTTGGATATAGGAATCGTTCTAAGTTTTCTACTAATAAAGATGTATGTAATCAACACACGTAGCTTTATTGAGCTAAATGTGAAACACTGTGATTACTCAGGTGAAATAAAAGAATTTCAAATTTTGAAAGTTTCTAAATAATCATGATTCCATTCGACATCGATCACACGAAGGCTTATATACATTACGTATCGATGGGTCTTTCACTGCATGAAAAGCCTTTTTACGTAAATTAGCAGTTAGCGAGGAATCGAACCCACTAAATCCAGGGTTACAACCGAACGCTCTGCCGTCTTTAAGTGTTGCGTCTTCAATATTTTCGCAGGCTTATAGCAGCTTTTTAAAAAGGTGCTACAATAATCCCTCCGCTCCTAGAAGAATATTTTTGTTATTTAGACCGCTTACAGTGTAAATGCAGCATATAATGTTGAATAAACGCTTTGCAAAGTGACACACTTAAAATTAAGAATACGCTGAAATGGTTCCAAAGAAACGCAAGGTGACTGTTCTTAGTTCAGTAAAGATCCTGCCGGTACTGGGCAAGACGCTGAGATGAGAGACTGCGAAAGCTAAGGCAAAGGCCGTAAAACGTTTTTGGAAATAAGCAACACATTTTCTGGTGGAAAGCGACTCTTGCCAAGGGTACACACAAAAATGCCTGCCATGGCAATTTCTAGCGAACTCCAAACACACTCAAGCTTCTAAAATTCATGCAAATGCAGTGGCGGATTTAGGGGGGG
>NMRA01000224.1:166315-251758 GCA_002633005.1 Phoronis australis | reverse complement strand
TCGTACCAAGAGTTGTGGGCAAGGGAATGAGGACATTCTTAATGGCATTTCCTTTAAATTAATGAACAATCGCGATTATAGTAAGTGTATCTTTAAAACTCATAAGAATAATACTTTTCCAGCCCTTCAAGGTTGTCTTAACATCAAATATAAAACATTTCTTCCGGATATTCGACTAGATGAAACCAACGTGAATAAATTTCTCAGAAAAGGATAAACTTTGTTCAATTAGGGTACCCCAAAAGTAAGCCTAGGTGACTTTTATTAATTGCGCCGCAACAGGATGGTACGAACAGGAAATGCAACATAAAATATGTCATCACGGATGTTTAACTTGTTCTAAACGTTAAAAACAGCGTGGTGATATCAAATGTTCGCTTTTTACAAGCGAATGACCATAAATGTGCGTTGATTTGTTCGAGGTTATGTCGTTTTTAGTAATCTGGTGACAGAGCCGGAACAGTCACCAGGTGGCGAGGCCGATTTGACCGCGAGTTTTGGCTTGCGAAGTAAAGGAGAACAAAAATCAAACGATCATTCCCAGGAGGCTACTTACCAAAACAAAACTGGGCTCGACATTTTTTGTTCAGGATTTATTTTTCCTTGTTACGAAGAACATTCAGAGCATTTAATTGTCAAAAGCGTCACCCAAAATCGCAGATTGTCCAGAACTTGTCAAAATTTAATCGTAATTCGGTCGTGATTCGGTCTCATAACATTTTTCCCATTACAGGACTTCATTAATGTTATCACCAAGAACATCTGAACCATCGACGATTCAAGAAAACTTTTCAGAGTTTATCGGGATTAGTCTGTCTCGACGGATTTGGCAACAATTCAAGATCGGATGGGCGTGGTAATGTTTTAAACCTCAAGTGATTGACAGCTTTATCACAGCGAAACCTTGCTGGCAAGCCAGTGTGCATTTAGCCAAATATATGGAAAATTGTAATCTTTAGATCTGTTAAAATATTCATAGAAAAAAATCAATAACATGCCGAAAATTTCATATCATATAAAACTTCAAAAACGGTGTTAAATACTTTCTGAAAAATCATCTTGTGCACAGCTTTTGATATTTTCGTAACATACATTCTGTTTTTGATAGCTTCTCATGCAAACGAGGAAAATCTACAAACAATGGTTGACAGCAAGGAGTGTACTACACTCTATCACAGTGCTAAACGAATGTTGCAGTATAGGTGACGCTGTTTCAGAGTGTACTACACTCTATCACAGTGCTAAACGAATGTTGCAGTATAGGTGACGCTGTTTCAGAGTGTACTACACTCCTTGGTGACAGCTTCTCGTGCATAGAGTATTACATGTAAGAGATTAGTATAAATCCGACCAGTCATTCCGCATGAGTTTTTAACTGTGACCAGACTTGCATGCACAGTATTGGAACCCATACAAATAAGACTGGGATTTTTAAAGCCAATGCTTAATTTGCGTTTTTCTTGACTTTCGCATTAGTAGGAAAAAAGGAATAGAGATTGCAACTGATAGAGGTTTGCAAAAGAGTTCGAAGGGTTTAGATTAATAAAGAGATCCATTTTTGCAACAGATTTCTTCTGAACGAGAGTATTACTATGTTCCATTGATTTATGTTTGTTGTATTCTCTAAAACGATTAAAACCCAAATGATTTTTTATTCAACAATTCAGTAAATAAGCTACTTTAAGGCTCAACACCTTACAGAATGACCGTGGCCGAACGGAATGACCTTTTTGTTGAAGCTATACCGACTAATATGGGCCTTTTATTAGGAATAATGGTTTTGGGTTTTACATCGATCGGCATGCTACTTTCTAGCCGTACATGTTGTGTAAAATCACCTATGCTGAAGGTTAGGTTTTTCTATTGCAAATGACTGCGCTACAATGAATAGACAAACACGCTGGTCCTCGTTTGCCTATATGCCTGGGGCATTCAGGGAGGTGTAATTGCCTATGCCACGAGCTGCTCCCCCACCGAAACCTGCTGCCCGGTAAATCCCCGATATGTAGTTTCTGATTAAACCACTGTGAGCGTGACCAGTCACAGGTAAACTAGGTCACGTGATTTGAGGAAGCTTTGAGTGCAGAAGAAAGCCAGGTAAGAAGGTGGTGGTTTTTGCTTCTGTTGTTCCCAAGAACAACATTTTACGGTCACTACGAGTAAAATTGTGATATTTGGTCCCTGTTCATACCAAATACGATTAGACTTGTGTTGAAGAATTCTTAAAATGACTACGAGAATGACCATGTGTTCGTCCGCGACTCCATCGACGAGACGATTATGATTACTTTTCAGACCAGCGCTCGAAGCGTCGCCTTGGCTGCTTCTATGACAAGAAGTTCATTGAAGGAGCTAATCATCCTCACCGAATCGGTGACTTATGAAATTGAGTATTGATGCAATAGATTCTTTTGTGCCTTTTATCATCTTTGGGCATTGGCCTGAGAAGTTTCTTGTTTTCTGGGCCGGAGTTCCAGGCTTTGAGGCGTCTGATTTGCACTCAGTTTTACCCCCTCGCCTTGGCTAGGGGCAAGATCTTTGATGTTGTCACAGGAGAGAGTTGGGGTACATACTTAGGTAGAACATAAAGGATGAGCTGCTTAGACAAGGGATTTTTCACAATCCAACTCCTTTTGAAATTAAGCCCAGCCAGCGAGCAGTGTATGACAAGTAACATGTCAAAACAGGGATTCAATGTGCCATGTGGGTAAAACTAAAAGATAGCAAATAAGCAAAGCTCGCTTTTTCAGTTGACTTCAGCTCAATTTGTTCTCGTTTCGCAATGGAATATATGTCTTAATGTAGCACACCTGACTACCCAAGTACTCCTTTAACCTGGGCATTTAAATAGCATTGCTTTGATGGAGGTGGTGATGTATAACATTGTGTATTAGTCTATTTGTTGTTTACACCAACCTCTAGCCTTTTCACAGGTGGTTGGACATTTCTGTTGGTCATTTTTTTCTGTTGACTTCAAGTGTTATGCCATTATTAGACTGGACATATCTACTATTGCAGTTTATGACTGAATGTCGAAATACAAATTGATTTCAGTTTTGTAAAGAATGAATAATTTAAATGTAGCTTAGTTTTCCTGTCCACAACAATGTTTGTGGTCCTTTCATCTCTAAACTCGCATCAGAATGTAGCATGCCCAACCATGAGCAAGTTTTCACAACTTCCACATTGAAATGAACATCTACCTTGTGTGTTTCCCATTGTTTTAGTACAGCGATATTTTCTGGGAGACTGGAAACTTTGCCAAAGTCATATTTGCACAGAAATGCAGTTGACTGGCAGGAACACCTGAGAAAACAGTCCTAGTATTTTATTTGGAATTTAAGAATTGGTGAAATATGAAAGAATTTGGTGAATCGGTAAAGCTCTATTTGCAGTGGCGGATTTAGAGGGGGGCCAAGGGGCCATGGCCCCCCTAAAATTCTCCCAGATTCCATTTGGCAGTTGGGGGTGCGAATGTCTGACGGGCAAAATCCTGGCTAATACTCTGCCCTGGCCCTCCCTAACTCAAAATCCTGGCTAATACTCTGCCCTGGCCCTCCCTAACTCAAAATCCTGGCTAATACTCTGCCCTGGCCCTCCCTAACTCAAAATCCTGGCTAACACTCTGCCCTGGCACTCCCTAACTCAAATTCCTGGATCCGCCCGATTTTATTGCTCTCCATAAATCTGACGGCAAAATAACAGAACGGCATCATCCCTCTTTGTCGTTTCAAAGCTATAAAATTATTTGCTTTTTTGGACTAAATTCCCCATGGAAGGCTAAGGATTGAGTAATTTTCTACAGGATTATCGCTACTAAAATTCATTTTTTGATGTAGATTTGTTGGGGTGATTGTAGTTTGTTCAATGTTAATGAATTGAGTAAGATTCCAAGGTTGAAACAGGCAAGTCAACAATTGAAACAGGCAAATAGAGGCTAGATGTAATTAGGCGAAAAGCGACACTGCTTTCCAGAGTGAATTTGCATCATTAGATATAATTTTAGTGTAACGAATACGTTTATCATTTTGTAAGGTTTAGAATTCCTCTCAATGATGCGTTTTGAGGGGAAAGTAGACCAGTACCCAACAAACACTTCATTGTTTTTAACACACTCTAAAATAATAGGGTTTCGTTTTTCTTATTCTCTTAAAGGGGTTGACGACCTAATTTTTCAGGAGCCCTCAGCCAAGCAGTTGTGAATTTGTCAATGAAAAGTTTAGGTGTTGATTTCACTCTTGCTGTTTTAGCTTTCCACAAAAACAAAGCTTACCAGTGTTCTGAGTTGTGCACTAGTGATGGCGTGGCAAGGCAATGGTTGTTCTACAAACTCTGTCTTCGGGCACCAAAATTATTTGCTAAAAAGGATGGATCTTTTGCTGCATGTTTAAAATCAACAATAGATTTTCCGTATTTCACTGATCGTCTTGACCGACTGCCTTAAAAACTTTTTTCATTCCTTTTCATATCTCCCACTCGTCCTGTCATAGACAACTGGGCTTTGATATTCATTGATAAGGTAGTCTAATGCTATATCCAGATGAACACTTAAATTAGTGCAAGTTGCCTCAAATGCACCTTGTGTCCAATCAACTGAGTGTCCCCACAACGGAGTCACAACTGGTGGCCAAGCAGTTGTAGAAGTGCGGTCCATTCAAATACACGACTTTGGATTCCTCTGTTTAAAACATGAATGAAATGTAATCAAATTAAACGCTGTGTTCATGCTGCTAATAGATGACGTTAATAGCTAGTTTACTTAAAACTGCCAGTTTTAACAAACAGAGTAGGTGCTATAGATGAATGCTGTGGTTACAAATTTCTGGCTTCTGTGAAGTTGGCGGGTGATCTTCATTTCGGTACAAGTTTCATGATATGACTTTAAATGCTGTCCGCAAATAGAGTTTTGAGGTTCTGAAGTAGCCGGTTTTGCTTTGTTGTTTATAAAAAAATGGCTGCTGACCGTATTTTGAGTATCTGCCAGCTGACTGCATACTGGTATATAAACTTGACTGCACAAGCATTGAGCAGGATCCGATAAGTACTTCCTCCCAGCTTTATATAGGCAAGCTGGTTTCTAATGCATTCTCGACTAAGGAAGTGATGATTTAAGTGAATCTCAGGCGGTGTTGCGTGTTAGGCTTTGATAAAGATGATGAACTTTTTTTACGGGTGGGGACACCTATTGAAGGGTGGGGACACCTATTCGAGACTATTTTGCGTGAGAATAAACTTGTCAGTGTTGTATAGAGCATTATGATTGAGTACAACACAATCACTTTCATTGCGTAGCTCAGCTCAAGTGATGTCTTAGTTTTCAGATTTTTGGTCTCAAAATTTGAGTGGCTGCAACAAGACCGAACCCTTACATGACTTAAGGTCCAAGTTAAAGCCAAACTGAATGTTATCATTGTAATTGTCTGCTAGTGATTTGGTTGATACTTGTGTGATAACCATTGATACTCTTGTGATAACCATTGCAGTGTATTAATTACTTAGTTAACTGCCTTAAGTGAACTAGCTAGACAAAGAAACTTGTAAGAATGTCAACATTTGTATACCTGAAATGGAAGAGGGATTCTCACCAAGGGATGACTAGTGCAGTACTGTGTGTTCGATAAGAAACCCAACACGTTTGTTTCTTCAATGTTATATCCTGTTGACGTCTGACTCAATCAAGTAAATCAGTGCTAATTTATAGTCAGTAGTCCTCATTTAGGTTGATCCAATTTGTGTAACTGCACACTGTTTTCAGTGAACAGTCTGAAACGCCGTGTTAATTAGATGAGTCACGTCCATTATCATATTCATTTATGTCTGGGTAGACTGCAGTAGCTGTTTTTGCCAAGACTGAGAGTTTTTCCATTTCCCATTGCAAGCGAACGGCCAGCCGACTGCTGTGCTCTGACCCCGTCTCACCTCGGTGCCATTCTTGCTGACATCTGGCTGTACGCGCAGCAATCTTGGGCAGTCGCCAGGTGTGACTCTGTCTTAGTTCATAGAGTTTCTTGCCTCGATTTTCCACATCATTATTTAACATGGTCTTGTTTCGCATTGCATTGGGCAATTTGTTGAGGTCGACATTCTGGGAACTATTTGTTTTTGCAGTGGGCCTGTGACTTTCATTGACTTGGGATTCTTCACATGTCAAAGTTTCTTCATTCGTTGTAGTCTGCCAGTCTTTCTTGTCAACTCTTTTGGTAATAGTTCGCTTCTTTGTAGGCTTCATAGAAGTTTGCCATTTTATCGGATTTTCACTATACGTTGTACAGTTCCTGTTGGTATTAACTCGTTTGGTAAATTTTTGTTGTACGTCAGTATTTGTGATTTGTTTCATCTTTGACTCTGCTGATCGCCTGGAGTTGTTTGTATTCTCTTGGCTCACTTCATCCATTGTCCAACAGGGGTCGCTACCTGTCTGCTCAGGCTGCGTGTAGTTGTCCAGCTTGCCTCCAGCTTCACTGTCATTAGCCAACACTGCGCCCGTGTCATTGGTTGTCATTAATAAGACTTCCTCCTCTGTAGCTGATTTCATGTGTGTGACTTCCGTTACATTTTCCTGCACTATTGCTTCATCACAACTTGTTTTGGCTTCTAACTCAACTAAATGAAGTTCTTGGAACGATTTGTTTCTTGAAGTTTCTCTTTCTGTATTCTGTTCATGAAGTTCAGTGCTCATTTTCTTTTTGAAGTCCTCACTGTCTGTACTTTCGCAGTTGCTAGTGATGTTTTCAGGTGGCGCTGGTTGTTCCTGTTCTCTAAGTCTGCATGTTTCTGGTTCGTTCTTTGACGTAATTCTGTGATTTCGAATACCGTTGACCGCAGAGATATTTATCTCGTCATCATTCATGTCGTTCATCATCTGTTGTGTTATCACACTTCCTGTGGTTAGTCCATTTTCTCCCAAAGGATTGAATACCAATAACGATTCTTTATAAATGTCACTGTCCCGGTACTTGTCAATGTCACTGGTTGCCAGGTGACTTTTTTGGATGTCGAATATATTTTGATGGTATTGCTGAAGCCTGTATTGAGTATGTGCATCTTGGCACACGCTGTCTTCAGTTGTGCTTGCTTGAGATGGGTGGTCATCTAGAACCTGCAGCAGGATTGAAGGGGTTAGTAAAGTGAAGTCACTGTTTGTCCTTTTTCTGCCTAACGCTATATAGTGTGCTATATAGTGTGCGCTTTTCCAACTTTGGCCCTTCACAACGCCTGGCGGTCGGGTTTTAAGTTTCCAAGATAGCGTCCTAACATGCCTACAAGATATCACAAGCTGGTTGTTTCACTAGACCTGTTTGCATGGATGTTTTAATCAACATTTTGATCGTTATTTTAATCGTCATGACATACCAAGTAAAATCCAAACTTTAAAGATGCTATGTCTCATTAAAACCGTGAATATTTAAATTTGTAGCAAGTGCCACCTTGTGACTTCCTGGAGAACTGTGTGCACAATTATAATCAGGAAAAGATTTTCTGAAACAATTTGTAAATAAATTGCAGTGTTAAGAAAACAGCACAACTGATACAGTTAAGAACTTGTGTGAGCATATAGATGACCCTAGTAATTCCAAATATTATGCAATTGTTATTTGGTAGTGAAATGAACAAATAATAACAACTGTGCCTTGTTTCATTAAGGTAATGATGACATATTACCATACTCATTTACATAAAAATAGTCTAGCAAAACAAGACTTTCACAAGATTGTAATGTTAACTGGTTCTCGGATGGTTTCCTGCACACCAGAAGACCCGGGGGTGGTCTGTAAACTGGTACTTCATTTGTATATTCACAGTTCAATGAGACATAGCATTTTTAATCGCCATTCGTTACAGGATAAAAATAGTGTATTTTACTTGAGTAAAATGTGACAGCTGCACTTGGGGTACAAACTCATGGCACTTCAGGACATGTGTCATGCCATTTGCCTTGGAGCACTAAACAATTTTGTGGCCATGGAGATAACGAGAGCAGCGAAATCCCCTTACTTGGCGCGTTGTAAAATACTGGAGAAATAGCGGAGAAAATCATCATGTAAATAGTCACAAATTGTCGTTTAACAATAAGTGTAAAAATAGCTAAGAAATAGCTGAAATGAAATTTCACGCATAAACGCTGCTAATAGCACCAATACAGTTCACTAGTGTATCGCATTAAAACCACAAGACCAATCAAAATGTATGTGCCAGGTGATCGGGTCTTAAACTTCCAAAAGTGCTAGTTCACTTCAGCATTGGCCTAAGAATCTGATTGCTACGTAGAAAGACTCCAGTACACACATGTCGGAATTGTGTTAAAACTTCTGTCAACCCAAAGTTATTATTTTGTGTAACCTACGGGAATTTTGTTCTTTTTTCTGACAGAAGAGCTTCACAGATAAGTTCCTTAGGTATTGGCGTAATATTTTGTTGTGGGGACTTAAAATTTCGAAAGATTGGAAATTTTGGTTTCTGCGCTTTGATTGTGGGTTCTGGTTTGAAGGAACCCTTTAATGGCACTTGAACGTGGGGTAGGATTGGTTCTGGTAGAGTTATTTTAAATTCATAGTACTGTTTTTCTATGGGTTGCAGACGAAGCTTAGCATTGCCCCCACAAGCAAATAAATTAAGGTTGACAGGGCGTAGGTCTGTTTTAGCCATTTGACTTTTTTTCTGAAATGCTATTATGTCACTTTCATGTCATAGTGAGGCCATCTTTTGTAGATACTGTTTTGATGAATGTTTGACATTGGACTGGGTCTCATTGGTTTTGATTTTCGTTTTTGAAAATTGTGCTAACAATATGCAATGAATTTGTTAATTTTTAATCAGTAAATCTCTGACTTTAGAACGAATTGGATGTATTAGTCAGTCCAGTAACACACAGACCTGTTGTCCCGCTGTTAGCATTTAATAAGACAGTTCACATGCAATCTGTTCTTTTGACATTTAAACAATTTTGTTCCACTTTAGAGTGAACTCGAGTAGTGAACACTGAGAATGGGGAGAGGTTTAGTGTATTTGGCAGGCTATTGTCAGTTGACCTGAGCTGGAGTCTGGCAATCAGGATGTGCTTTTGTTTGTCACCAGTCATCTTGAAGACCTCTGGCTCACCTGTCGCAAGTTTGGATTCCTTTTTACCCTTTTTACCAATACATAAGCCTTGCATACCTTAGAGTACTTGCGTACCTTAGAGTACTTCTTTAAAGCGGTGGTGTAGAATATGACATTTTGTTATGACTGCAGAGTAAGAGAAAGTTGACCAGTTTTTGAGGGGACAGGCATAGATGTAGACATATCTTTATTTTCTATACTTGTGGCCACTAAGTTTGAGTCTGCTTGTCAAAAAAGTAACAACCTTGACTTTTTCTTTGAATTTTCATGGCCACAGTGGAGAAATTTGTTGTGAGCTATTAAAGTTTAGGTGTCGGTGTTAAGACTGACTCTGGCCACCCTGACTTGTCATACTCCAGTATGGCTAGGGGAGATGCTTGGAATTGACTAGAGCGTAATTGTACAAGAGTTTGACTGCTACCTGTGACTGGGGGCATTAGCTGTGATTATTGAACACATACCATGTCTGTGTCACATTGTACTCAAGTACCCCTTGTGTATTTAAGAAATACCTGGTGGGGATAGGCTGGTTACCTGTCTGGAGTTTGATCAAAAGGGATCAGCTTGTGTTGCTCTATTCTTAACCACAGTGAACAAAAAGGCTTCTGCTAGTTTCATGATGGCCTGAGTCATGGTAGATGTATAAAAGATCTGCGTGGGGGGCTGAAACCGTTCTGTAAATAATCTGGACAGTACAGTGACAGTGATGGGCGGAAGTGAGTCATTTTTTGTTTTGAAATAAAATAATTCTATTTGTAAATAGTCACAAGTGGTGTAAACACAACTATAAGTAGGTAAACAGGGGTAGTAGGAAACTCCTGTTGTTCAATTGACAGGTTACGTATTGGCTTTGTCACTTGGCGGAGTTCAAATTTTCAGAGTTGAAATTGATTGTCAATGTGGTGAGCCCAAATTCTTGCATGGAACACGCCAGACCTTAGGGTACAGCTGCGAGGATGCTATCAGCAGAAAACTAAGGAATGCACAATTTCAAAATGATTACTCTGATGTTTACTAACTGTAAGAACTTCAAAGCATATTTTATCTTCCCAAACCCAGCGTGAGAAATAACAACTGGTTGTTTTCTAGTTATTAATTGGGTGGTGGCTTGTGGGAGGGGATGGGTTTTAACAATGCTGTGTGCACGTGTTATGAAGTTTCAATCATAAAATTGTGCTGTTGTCCCAAAAACGTATTCAGCACTGTTGAAATGCAGAACACCTATTCAGCACTCAGTGTCATGGACAAATGGAGTTTTATTTTGTCAAATTTCTAAACTTAAAAAATTACATTTCCTCACTATTTAGTTGTCAAGGAGTGGAAAAGAATTAGGCCACTTATGGCCCAAAATCAGTCTCATAATATTCCTTACAGTGACACGACATTGATTTCCTTTTTTACCAAGAATATCAAAACCATCAGCGACTCAAGAAAACACTTCAGAGTTTTTTGGGGTTGGCTAGCCCTAAAATTGCCAATTTAAAAGGTGGCGTATTTGTGCCCCAGATGTACGCAATGGCTGTGACTTTGGTTGCTGGCTTTTTTGCCTACCATTCAGGATCGGATAGGTGTGGTAATGTTTCTATCCTAAAGCTGTTCCGTTGAGAATTCAACATTGACAGCAAAACTGCGTCAATTTCTCCTTTAAATTACGGATTGAGATTTTGACAATTGTAAGCACTGAGTGTAATCCTAGGAGTACTCCCCTCGTGGAATATCCCCTGCTTAATAAATAAGGGCCACTATCATATGTGGGAATTTTTTTGTGGAAAATAGGTGGTTTTTGTATTGCAGCTCTGTAGAATTGGTTTGTGTTGTTAATATGAGGTTCATGTTCTGATTTGGGCATCAAGTCATTTGATTGGCAAACTGAAATTCTTTTCTACAATAGCGTTTATACAGATTGTTACTATTTGGTCAAAGCAATGAATTGTTGGCACGTGTTCTTTGTTGGGTTTTATTTTCATTTCCTCACAAGTTGTCAGACTGTTTTCGACTTTTTTCAATTGGCCATTGTTGAGTTTATATTAATGAAAATTGATTCATGCACAACACATTGAAATGGATCCCATTCTTTGACACTTGTGTGTTAGAGCCTGGATTGCTCTTTTTCAGCACCCTGCTTAAACCCATTAACTAGACAAATAAATTGACTGCCGGAATGTGTAATAAATAGTTTGCCAAATACAGGCTGCATCCCTGCATTTGTTAGGCACATTTCACACTGGAATCCCAGTTTCAAATTAATGACTTGTTTCATGTTACTCTGTAGTTTGTATGGTTAGTGACTATATTTGTTCACCATGGCCTAGGGTAGAAGTGGCTTCCCTATGGGCTCAATGAGGTGTAAATATTGCCAACAAAGTCCCCTTGTGGTAACAGACCCTAATAAAATAACCATCTCCTATTTATTGCTTGCCCTCCTAAAAAACTCCATTGTCGCGCAGTTTACATTAGCCTACAGGTCCCTGTGTGCATATTGCCCCCACTGAGGTTTGTAAGTTTTGCAAGCAAACATTCTTTATGCCATAACTTGATACTTTCTCAGGTATTAGTAAGACTGACTTGGATTGGACATTTGTTGATACCTGGACGAAGATTTACACCTTACAACACGCGCAGGTGAGAGATGCGTCCTGTTTGCCCGCAGGTCAAATCACATCAGGTCAAGTATGTCACTGTAGTTTATGGGATCATCTTAAGGCATTTAATTGAATCTCAGGACACACATGTGTAGTCCAGGTTGGCTCCCACTTGAAGGTTTGTGAAATATTTGTGAATTAGCCAACTTTATCTCTTGTTTGTTTGTTAAGTTGAGCCTGACAAACTTGACGAAGTGTTGTGTGTGTTGATTTCTCGTGAGGTGAGCCTTTGTTCGCCAGGTGCTAAGCTGCACTGCTATTAGTACCCTGATAAGATCACCAAGGCTATAAACCTTCATTCATGAGTTGAACACCTATAAACCACTGCAGGGAGCCTAGGGCAGGAGGTGGTAGGTAACATGCTGGGATGGGGTGCCTTCGTGCAAAACTAGTTTCTTAGTGTTTGGCGAGATCACCCAGTGACGCAAGCGAGAGGTGAGTGTTTTCCCGTTACTGTAAGCTCGCGATCTTACCGGCATACACAAGCAAAATTGTTGCCAATGATGTGATTAGACAGCTTGGCCAACATGTTGGCACTATCTCCATTCTGTAAACCTGGCTGCAGGTGTCTGGTGGGTTATTAGTGTTAGGTGAACAGTGATTCACTTGGCTAGTACATTGGATAATGTTGGTAGTTTATTTTGTTCCACAGTTTACATTAGTTGTGGATGAGATTCTTTGCAAACAGTGGTTAGGCAATGTTTTGCAAGTTCACTATAGAAATAAACTCTAAGATGTGATAAGGGCTTTAGATTAATTTTCACATATAAGTTGAGTTATGCCAAATGTGATGTAACAGGTTTAAACTTTAGTGGGTAATGCCGATAAAACATGGATTTGGATTTTGAGAACCAGTTTTCTCCACTGAATAATGGACATCAAACTGGTTCTCAAAATATGAGCATGCTATATCTGACTATTGCCAGTTGAGTGTATGAATATGACTATATGCGGGTTCAAGGTTGTCGTTCATACAGGTGGTTATTATTAATGAAACTGATTACCAGGTGGTTGAACTAACGATTTACCTGGGACTGAACTCATAAGGTCAGTACCGTCTTTGTACACCTGCTGATAATTCAAATTATTTTTTTTAAGCAACAACTTCAAATGTAACAAAAGGTGAAGGTGTCAAAAATGTGTATTATGTATGTGTAAATGTGTATTGTATGGATAAATGTGTATTGTATGGATAAATGTGTATTGTATGGATAAATGTGTATTGTATGGATAAATGTGTATTATATGGATAAATGTGTATTGTATGGATAAATGTGTATTGTATGGATAAATGTGTATTGTATGGATAAATGTGTATTGTATGGATAAATGTGTATTTAGGGATTCTAGACTCTTTGCAAGGTAAGCAGGTTATTACCTTGAGATTTGAGTCTTAGTTGATGGCCTGAGGTGTTATAATGTGGAGACCCAGTCAAGTAAAACTTAATGGTAAAACTAGATCTATATGGTCCACTGCAAGTGTATGTGCATTGTAAAGGGGTCTGTTGACATGGGCCAATTGGTAGATTATGAAGGTATAGAGTCAACTGATTGCTATGTGGTCCCTCTTTCAATTGCATATGATTTAGTTGAAGCTAATGTCCTGGGCCTCAAGCTAGACTGATTCCTGTCTCTGGTGACTGTCTGATACAACCTAGGGTTGTTTGAGCTATTTACCATAGTTAAAAACGGCACAAGTCTTTACAGCTTTGTCACGAAGATTCACCAATTTCAGACTTAATAATTCCTTAAAGAGACGTTTTTCCATTTCTGAAATGACTAATGCACTGGGAGTAAAATAGATACTGGTCCTAGCTAATGCATTATTGCATAACTGTAGTCTTTTTCATGCACGTAACCATCATTACCCGTCTATTCACATCTAGCAAGAGTCATGCTGTCAAAATTTGTCATGGTATCACAGACTAATAGTACCATGGACCGCCAACTCCGTATAATATCAATAGACAAAATCTGTGATCTTACACATAAGCCATGACGTCACTATTCAATAGCGACACCTGGCAAAATTAGCAAGTTTTACTTCCGTCTTCTGCTAATCACGGTTGGCTGTCGTGTGGTTGGGTTGCCAAAAGTACGGACGATACCAACAGTTGTACTATTGGAAGACTTTGAACAGCGTTTTAATGCCGACATATTTTTTTTTCGTTGTACTGGACGGTAAAATAGATGCAAGAATTTCCCGGAAACTGAAATTGGTAATTTAGGAGAGTGGTGCCTCCTCTAGGATACTATGCAAGAAAATGTCGGAGTTGTGAGTCTGTTGTCTGTAATCTATGATGGTATTTAGCATATTTCTAGTGCTCCCGGTAGTGATGTGAAATACCAAGTAAAAACTGGAGTTTGAAAACTGAGTACAGTGAAGTCTCTTCAATTTGGGACAAAAATAATTTCTAAAACTGCCATATTTCTATTTTTCACAGTCTTGCCTTGTTGTTGCACAAGTTGTTTGGTAACAGAGCTCTACAACTTATGTCAAACAAACCAGGCTAAAAAGCAAAGTAGATTTTCCTGAATTTGTTTGAGAAATTTGACAAAATGACATTTCACCTGTCCGCTGTTTTGTTTCCCGAACTAAAGATTTTTGCCGTACACTGAAATTGTTGACCTTTTCTGTGAGTGGCAGGTGATGGGCCGCAGCTTGGTTCTGGAGTCTTGAGGTGCATGCCATTATGAATCTGTGTTGACCTGTTGATAGTTTTGTATAAGTGACTTCCCATAGATCACAGCTATCCCTCCTTATCTTGATCTCATGACCTAAGGCTCTGTGTTTGAATGGATAGGGTATTGTGTTGGACCTGATATGCAGCCACTAACTGACCATAGCTAGTGTCACAGGTGTGCTGTTATGCAGACTGCTGACCACATTGGCCCTGAAGCGTGTTCAATAAAGTGAGCGCCCACGAGCGATTTGAGCGCCCTCGTCCTGAACAGCTGTGTTCGCGTTCGCGAGCGCTCGCAAACAACCTCGAGAGCATGTTCGCTTAGGTTTCCAAGGTGGCGTCCTGCGAAGGCTTCACGTCTGCAACATAGGAACCCATTATGGTTCTGCAACACGAAAACTAACCTCAAAAGTTGACTGACTCATCCGAAAGTGCGATTTAAATTGCGGGTCACTGTAGCGAGGAACAGTTTCCTCGATGTAATTTTCGATTCTTGTCGTTCCAAAGCTTTCATAGTTTTCTTGGGCTGCCAATATTAATATTGGCAAAGATTAATCATAGTCATCGCTCAGTACGCCATAGGAAGGACTGTTGGTGTTAAGCTCATCGGCTAAGACGTTCAACACAATCTGCTTCAGAGTCGCCATAATGGATCGCACAGTGAGCGCTCACAGCTGTTCAGGAGCTGTTCCTTGTGTTCGCGAGTACACGCTAGCGCTGTTGAACACGCTTCTGATGTCTAATCTCTGTACTCAACTAGACTGGAAAGTTAGACAGTTGTGCTTCATGTAAAATCTGCGGTTGGTTATATTTCAAGTCTGAGTCCGAGTCTGAGTTGACTGGGATCATGTGCCCGGTTGCATGAAACAGTCCCAAAATGGGACTCACCTACGTTCCCTAAATCTTTTGCATATTTGTTTCATTGGATGTTATATTTTTATCTTTATTATGAGGTCCTGTTTGACTAATGACATTTTTTATAATCTAACTAAAAGTTGAGCCCTTAATTCAATCAAAATAATTGGGACCTTGTCCTTTAATTAGGGACGTTGCATGAAAAAATTCCTACTGTTTATGTTCAATGATATTGAGAATTCAATCTAGAGTTTACTCTGGGTGTGTATCAAAGCCAAAAATGAGACTAAAACAACATAAGAAAGGACAATCGGTGTTTTCACAAGCCCACAAATCCGCAGTAGATTTAGGGAACTCAGTTAAGTCCCTATTTGGAACTGTTTCATGCAACAGGGCAATGGATCCCAATGTGGCTTGAAAATTAAGATTATTGAAGTGCAGTTGTAATAAATAAGTTCCTTTTGACTAGACGCTAACTTGTTCAGTTATTCACAGAAAATTATTCTAATTATTTTTCTATTTTGCAAACTCTTTCTAACGCTAGAAATTCTCGAATTTTCACCAAATGTTAGGTTGTTGTTGCTAGATTAATAAAATGTGTTAAACGTGAAATAAAACTTAATGTTTGATTTTCATCAAGATGTTAGAGTGAGCAAAAATCAATTTTTAATGTCATATCAATGAAACCTTATCCATGGGCGGTGCACCATAAGGATCTGGGGGCTATAGTCCCCCACTTTTGTCAGTGCGTGCGCCGCCCATGGTCTGTGGGCGTTGCACCATGGGGGCTTGGGGGGGGGGCTATAGCCCCACTTTTTTCAGTGCTGCGCCACCCATGTTACCCCCAATGCTGTATGTAATCCATCTCACTGAGTAGAGTCCATGATGGTGGCCTGCTTTTGTAAGAAACAATCATCTTCTGGATGGTCTAATATTGATCAATCTCTGATTGTTTGTTGTATCAGAATTGAAATCACCAAGTACAGATTTATGGTGATTTGTTCTTGTTCTTCAGTATAGTGGCGACACCATTCATCAAACTCAAGAACTATGGTTTGTTACGACTGAAATTTTGTGATTTTTACAATATGATATAGAAAATTGGTCAGATTGTTTTCAAAGATCATGCTTTATTTTCAGGTTTTGAATGATTTAAGAAGAAATATCAAAGGTATGATTTTTATTTCATGAGATGTCAAATATGTCATCATTAATTTACGTTCATTGTTCAGTTAGACTAAGATTATTAGGCCAACTGTGCCAAATCCCTTCAATGTTTTCGATCATGAAGTGCGAGAGAGATTGGATTCTGAGAAAACTTTAGCTCTGAGTTTTCTTGTGTAGCAAACATTACAACAGCAGGCACTGTACAGGCTGTCATCTCTATTTGTCTGATTTGGCTTCTAGCATTATAAAATGTTTTGAAAATATATACCACAGAAGCGTTGCCATTGCCTCTCAAGTCTAGAAGCTAGTTTTGATGGAAGGTTTTAATTTAATATGTTAAATTGAGAACACTTCATACTTTTAATAATCGTTACCATTTTTTCAGAACTGAATCCTGGAAGAGCGAATTTAAAGGTAATTTGTTTTGTGTCTTTGTCTCCTAGAATGAGTTAGTTTTGTAGGATTCTGATGCATTGCTATTAGACTGTCGCGTATGAAACACTCATATGTCATGTTTGATCAGCTTAAAATAATTAAATATCAAAACAATTAACGTTTTATGTTTTGAGATGTGTGTAACGTCGCCACCTGTTGGCTGTAAATGTAGGCGTACGTTCTCAGTTTTCATCAACTGGTTTCATCCGGTTTCCGATGACAGGCTTTCCACTATCCAATTTGTTAAATGTGCCCTTTCCCTCCATCTGCGAAGGGTTGATGGTGACGAAGAGGTTACCACCTGGCAGTTGAAGTAACTGAATCGAATCATGAAAGTATTTTTCATGGTAACAACGTGCTCTGAAGGCAACTGTTATCGTTAGTGGTCTGATCAAAGCGAAACAAGTTTAAAAACCAAAATTAAGTAATAATACACACGAATGCCATTGTCAGACCAGAATGCACAACTTGGTGAACTGTGTCATAGGGCGTGTGTTTGGACATTTTAATCTCTTTTCCTCGACTCAGTCGGCTACTCGTTATTTATTCAATTCATCAACTTTGTTAGTTGATTGGTTGGTTACTCCCAGTATTATGGATTTTTCCTTCGACATCCTCAGCGCAACCTCAGTTTTTCACACAACACCCCACATGCGGTAAAACCTCACCATTTTGGGACACAATACGGTGGATTATTGAAATTTTTCTTTTCCACATTTTTGTAAAAGTTAGGTGGCATAAAATAAATCAATCTTTAATTTGTGCACCGCGCAATACTTTGGGAAATTGTGAGCGTTGGCAACAATGTTAGGAGACTTTGAAAACGAAAAAAAAAAGTTTTAGCATATATTTCTGTTCGAAATTAGTGAGATTTTGCCATTGTACATATTTCGTTAAGCACTGCTCCCTTTCCTAGCAGATAGTGTGTCGTGTTTTCTCCATTCTTTGTGAATAGCCAGAGCTCTTCAATGACCCATCTCACCAACTGAACAATGTTTGTTCTAGCTCAAGTGTCATCTCACTGTGGAAATCTTTTGATGAACGTTTTTAAGCGATTCTGTCCAAACTAAGCCAACTGTTAATCAATGGTGGAAGCTATGTTTTGTTCGAGTAAAATCAATAATGCTGTTTTATGAATCATTCTGTATCTGTGTAGCAAAAACCCTCTTGGGTCTTTCAGGGGACTTTCTTTATGTATCCAACAGCGACTGTTTTATTAAAATGGTATTCGTTGCTTCTACTAATTTAATTCTAGTAGAAAATACAAAACATTGGTGTTTTATCATATGCAGTCTCATTAGTGATGGCTCATCCTAAACTTCTTGTGAATTTGAATTTAACGAAAAATATGTGAAAAGAATGATTTTGCCCTTACTTCACTCATTGAAGGTATGTGATGTTCCCATAATGCATTGCTGTAGACTGCATGGGAGTGGATTAATGGTTTGGGATCAATTATTTTTAGTAACAACATACATGCTGCTTTATTGTGTTATTGCAAACACAACTGTTTTCTGAACCTTGCAACATCACACAGTCATATCATCACTTTTTGTAAGGAAATGTC
This sequence comes from Phoronis australis, assembly GCA_002633005.1. Lineage (NCBI taxonomy): Eukaryota > Metazoa > Phoronida > Phoronidae > Phoronis > Phoronis australis. The sequence goes on along the minus strand of NMRA01000224.1, from coordinate 233,309 downwards.
TCATTACCAAAGAAAAGCTAAACATTTGTTTGTCTGAATAACATCCTCTTATTTTTTTTGTAAAAAATAAAGCTGTCAGCAAAATCAATGTGGCTTAGTAATTAAAACGTGTATGGAGATGATTTTCTCTGGTCTTGAAGTGGCGAAATAATCCCTGTGTATGTCCTCTTTCTACCAGAGTATCACTGTCTCTGGGCATGAAGTCTTGCTTAAAAAATCCTGCTGAACTGACCCAGTGGGAATAGTTCAGATGCTTGAGGTTTTTTGCGCCTATTAGCCAGGCTTAGGGTCACTGGTTTGGGAAAATAGACAGACATTTGCAGGGAATAAATCAAGCCAATTATTAGCAGATATTTGTAGTGATAACAAAAAGCTCAAAAAGTTGTGCTTGTACTATCTTGTACACTAATGAGAAGAGCAGACGTGGCCTCGGTCTGCTGGTCTACTCAGGTGCCCTCTACAGGGGGTGAGAGTGATCACTTCAGTGTAGTGATTATAAAAGCAGATGTCAGCTGGCCCACGTGGATGCCCTCTAGATGCCAAAACCTTCCAAAAATGCAAGATCACACAGCACTTTTTGAACTATAACCATGCATTACAAGCGAAGAATGTGATCACACTAACTTCCTTCACACGATTCTTGCATATACAAAACTGTCTTTTAAAACAGTTTAAATGACATGCAAATTAATCTTGAATTTTTATGTCGTCGAATTGTTCATTTTCTGTTTAACACCTTCGGATATTAACTGGAAAGCAGATTTTGTTTTGGTTAACCAAACTGGTACAAAAAGCCCCGTGGCTGTTGGTTAACCAAGTGCTGTTAACCAAAGCTTTGCCTTAAGGGGGCACTAGTGTAGAGTTGTATTCGTGTTGCTGGTATCGGGAGCAGCTTTCTGCGTGCTCGCCAAAGCAGTCCATGTTTTGGAAAGTGTATGTGCAGAACACTGCTTCTTCCCTGTGTTGTTAAGTGTGTCATACTGGATATTACCTAGAATGGGAAAACATTGAAAAATTGTCATGCATGAGCCCTATGAAACATGGGGCTACATGTTCCTTCCAGTTTTAACAAAAATTATCTCCAAAAGATCAGTTGCTGGAGGTTTTCAATCTTATGTCTGAATGAGACCGGGTTGATGATGAATGAGTTCTAAACTCATATTTGTGTTGTCCAGTGCTGGCTGCTGCGAACAGTCAGGGTAGCTGGGTTGTTGCGAAGTCTTGTCATTTTGATATAAATCATAAGCTGATAAAGTCATAGATGTGCAATGAGTCATGGAACTAGATTAATGCCTCCAACCCACAATTTCTTATGCTTAATTTAACTTGAACTGTCCATTTGTTTGGCTATTGAACAGAATAAGTTTATTTAAAAATTGACTTTTGATGAGCTGCTTTGCTTGTTCATATAAGCACAGTGGTGAAGTGTTGATGTGTATTCAATGTGTTACACAGAAACAGTGAACATTTCCCTTTGAGTCCTGTTTAAGAACATTGACAGCAACAGACTGAAATTCACTTACAGGGGTGTACTCTCTAAACTTTCCTCTCCTGCAAACTCTCGTCTGAATACAATATTCTGCTCCACAGCGCTCTTGGTAAGTCTAGAAATGAGAGGTATGGTATTCCGTTTTTGAATAAACTCGAAAGTCTCGAAAGTGCCTGCGATGAAGGGACTAAAGTGACACCTAGTGTTTGTTTTAGGCACCAGCATATTCTCATTGCTTTCACTGCCTAAATCAAAGTTGCCAACTGCAGGATCATCCCGGTTCTTGAAGCTACTTTCACATACCGCCGCAGCATCAGAATGGCATACTTTTTGACGTACACGGTGATATATACATATATCAACATTGTGTTTATGCGTGGTTGCATAAATTCTGGCTTAACTATACTTTCCACCCTTATTTTCTTTTTGCATTTCACAGTTACGACCGAAGAAATAAATGCCGTCGTCATGGTGACCATGATGGTTGTGGCGGCCATAGTCTTCTCTTGTTATCCTGCTTCCAAATTTTGTGCTTTTTCATTCTGCAGTGTTGAGAAGTGAACTTAATGTCGCAGCCGTATACTAGCCAACAGTCTTGCTTCTGGCGGGATCGTTTTGCTTTTTAAAGCTTCGTGCCACATCTTGCCTCTCCATCAAAATGTCCCACTTTTCGATGTGTAGCAGAATTGACATTTTATCCAATATTTTTGTGCTTTTGAACACGATTTACTCCTTATTTCCCATTTTATTTCATGAAACAATGTCAGGGAGTTCTAAGTGTTGTGGCCTCGATCCTGATGTTTTGCATTTTCATTTTTGAATGTTTTGCGACTGGGTAACCTACACAGACCAACTAATGAGTTGTGCCTCACCTTGGATGAATGTTCTTTTTATTATCACGAATTTGGACCCCCGCTTTTCAAATGCGAGATGAGTCCCTGATCTCAAGAACAAGGAAAAATCACTTAATCTTGGGAAGGAACGAGGTAAAATGGATTTATATAACACTACACAGAATACCCGAAAGCTTATTTGAAATAAACATTAATGAAGCTACATTGAAGCATCTACATTTATAGTAAATGTAGATGCTTCAATGTAGGTCATTAATGTTTATTTCAAATAAGCTTTCAAGTTGCTTGAAAGTAGCTTCACTTGGAATGGTTTGAAATGTGCTGAGTTCCAAGCAGTTATTGTGCTTTGCAAATTTCATTGTGGGATGTAGTCTGGACAAAGGAACTTTAAAAATGGTGTCATTTACTTATGCTGTTATCTTGGACAAGGTTAGTGAACTGTTGAATGTTTATTTATTCGGCAGCAAATCCGTTCCAAACTATGCTTCACTTGACTGGGTGATGTGTGTGTGGGGGGACGTTGTGGTTGTTTACCAAGTCACATGACCATGGTTTACCCAGGCTATACTGATGTTCAACATGATAAGGAGATAATTCATTGCAAGATTCTGGTGTTGCAGCTGATCACAAAACCAACGCAAACAAACACTGTACTGTTTGGAGTGCAAAGTTAAAGTGGCAATTGTAGTTTTTACGTTCGCCTCTGCGTCTTCAATGGTTCTCATCCGATTTTCATGAAATTTGGCACATAGGCATCTATTAATGAGGTGATGCTATCCTCGCGTTTTCAGATGGATTCGAGGCATTTTGTGCCATCTAGTGGCCATTTTTACTATTTTCAAGTCTTTTTTTGGCGTCCACCCCGCTAACAACCAAACCACTCAAAGGATGATTGTGAAAATTGGCATGTATGTTTTTACTATGAAGGAAACAGTTGACGATGATTTTCGGACGACTTCGACTACTGTTTCATCTCCTAGTGGCAGTTTGTTTGTTTTTGCGTCCATGGCTGTATCTCCTAAACATTCTACAGGATCTTTCTTAAATTTAGCAAATATATTTATATGAAGTTGACAACAAATGTCGACTACTTTTGGACAGATCGATGTACCGGTGTGTCCCCTAGTGGCAATTTTAGTTTTTTACGTTTACCTCTGTATCTTCAAAAGTCCTCCACGGATTTCCATAAATTTTGGCACATAGACATCAATTAATGAGATGATGCTATCCTCTCGTTTTCGAATCGATTCGACTTAGTTTGCGCCACCTAGTGGCCATTTTTGTTGTTTTTGGCATCCTTCCCTCTGTCAACCAAACCGCTCTAAGGATTATTGTGAAAGTTGGCATGAATGTACTTTCTATGAAAGGGGACGATTGACAATGATTTTCCGATGACTTCAACTGCTGTGGCACCTCCTAGTGGCTGTTTTGTTTTTTGCACCCATACCTAAGCCCTCTGCAGGATCTTTATTCAATTTAGCACGTGTATTTATATGAAGTTATCAAGAGAAGACGATGACTTTTAGACAGATCCGACGAACACCGTGCCCCTAGTGGCAATTTCATTTTTTTCGTTTTACTCTGTTTCTCTGAAGTTCCTCGACGAATTTTAATGAAATGTGGTAAATAGCTTTCTTTTAAAGAAACGATGACATTTTCTGTTTTTCAGATGGATTTGACTTATTTTGCGCCTTTTAGTGGCCATTTCAATGATACAAATAAACAACTCTAAAAGCACACCATTTGTGATGCATTTGTGTTCTTATTGCATTATTTGTGCAGTTCATATTGTGCAGGAAATAGATCATAGAATTCTGAGAATTTTTCACAATGCTGTGAGAATTTTAGAAATGGAACATGACAATTTTGGCAATCATTTTTGTTTGAATTTGGGGAAACTACAGTAATCTGCAGTTCTTGTACTCTGCTCATATTTTTGGGTGCTTGATTCCTGTTTCACTTCAACAATGTCACTTCAGCCTTGGGTTATGTCAAAGAATGTGACCACCTTTTTATGCCATTCTCCATGTTTGGAATGTCAGCTGTTCTGTTCCAGTGTGTTCAGTTCGTCTGCTTCAAACTGAACTTTTCCGGGGGGTTCTCCTTAAAAGGGATTCTTTTCCAAGAAAGCATTCAAACCAACTAAATGCCCATCCGAGATAATACAAAAAATACAAAATGATGAAAAATATACAAATGGAATACCCAGAATGAACTTGGTCAATACTTGTTAAATGACTGTCTGGCAACAAAGAGATAGTTCGGTGCTTCTAAGTCCACTGTGAGCCTAAATTGTGGTCGCAAAATACCAAAAAATCTCATAATGCATGTTATGTATGTCATCATGTTTCCAGGAAACACGACAATGCTTGAATACAGTTATTTCACTCAAAGGATGTCATGATATTATGGCTTTTTTAACCAACCCCCTCTTGTGGAGGAACCCCGGCGAAACATTAGTGGGCTGTTTATCCAATTTACACATATCAAGCTGTGTTTCTGATTCGATGAGAAATCGCATTTCTTTTGGGCTGTCTGGCCAACATTATATCCTCTGGTTATTTTATTTCCTGTCATTTTAGCTTGTTGTCAATTGGCTCCTGGAAATGAGCGCAGATTTGGTATTGATTCCATCTTGTCAACTGCTGACAACTCATAGTTTATAAGAGCCATCCAGTTAATCTGATTGTCTAATAATGATCACAAAGTCTTTGTGAACCCTCAACATTGTTGGTTCTCTGGCCTTGTATAATGCTTGCCAACTGACTGTCTGTCTTGCTGCCAGCTAACTGTCGCCACTGCCATCTGGTGATCCACTTCCTTCCCTGTTCCATCTGCTTCCACTTTCTGTTAGTTTGAAAAGAAATTTAACACTGGGTCCCTGAGTTAACTGGTGGTATTTTTCTTCAGTTGGTACAGCGTTTGAAGCGCGAGTCTTAGTTTTCACACTCTTGATGTTTTGCTGTTACGGAGGCCACTTGCAATTTGAGAATTTTCTCCTTTTTAATTAGGGTTATTCAAAGTATGAATTATCTTCCGAATGAGATTTCGTGGTGTATGTATTTTATTCACGAAACATTTCTTGAACTGATGTGTCTTGCAACATTTTGTATTATTGAGTGCTTTTTTTACAACTACCCAGAATACTCCTTGAGGTAATTACTATTTTAGTGTCATCCTTTTGCAGAAATGTTACTACTCACTTGAGACCAGTTGGTTGGGAATCACTTCAGACCAGTTGAAATTAGAGTGTGTGTTGGGGAATCCAGCCACAAAACAATCTGTGTAATGTCATGGAAATTTTGTAATTCTAACCACAGCAGCGGTTTTCCATACCAGTGGTAGGTTTTTAGGTTTTCCATACCAGTGGTAGGTTTTTAGGTTTTCCATACCAGTGGTAGGTTTTTAGGTTTTCCATACCAGTGGTAGGTTTTTAGGTTTTCCATACCAGTGGTAGGTTTTTAGGTTTTCCATACCAGTGGTAGGTTTTTAGGTTTTCCATACCAGTGGTAGGTTTTTAGGTTTTCCATACCAGTGGTAGGTTTTTAGGTTTTCCATACCAGTGGTAGGTTTTTAGGTTTTCCATACCAGTGGTAGGTTTTTAGGTTTTCCATACCAGTGGTAGGTTTTTAGGTTTTCCATACCAGTGGTAGGTTTTTAGGTTTTCCATACCAGTGGTAGGTTTTTAGGTTTTCCATACCAGTGGTAGGTTTTTAGGTTTTCCATACCAGTGGTAGGTTTTTAGGTTTTCCATACCAGTGGTAGGTTTTTAGGTTTTCCATACCAGTGGTAGGTTTTTAGGTTTTCCATACCAGTGGTAGGTTTTTAGGTTTTCCATACCAGTGGTAGGTTTTTAGGTTTTCCATACCAGTGGTAGGTTTTTAGGTTTTCCATACCAGTGGTAGGTTTTTAGGTTTTCCATACCAGTGGTAGGTTTTTAGGTTTTCCATACCAGTGGTAGGTTTTTAGGTGTTCCATACCAGTGGTAGGGTTTTAAGACAGCGCTATGTATGGCTTATAGCGAGGCAGTTTTTGTCTCATGGTTTGTAGCCAAATGACTTATCAGAACTATAGATTTCATCTCACAAAAAGTATAAAAGTTTTGAATGAAGAAAGCCTGTAGAATTTTGTGATTGACTTTATATGAATCTGTCATGAACTTTGTCGCATGGCCTGGTCTTTTTAGAAAAATAAAGACAGTACATTCATAGACAAACAACGGTAGTCAATAACATGACCAAATTTCAACTCATGTAAATGTTCAAGATGAACTCTCATAAATACTGTAGTTTTTAAATTGTTTTATTTTTGTTTTAAGCATTTTTTAGTTTGTCCTTGAAGTCACGAAAGCCCTATTTTGATTGTCCCTCATGCAAAAGTGGAACATTTTAAAAACTGAAGGAAAAAAGTGTATAGGTCATAGTATATGACAGTTTGGTGTAAATGTGATCGACCGTTTCTGAGGTATGTTAATTCAAATTTAGGCAAGTTTGGTGGAAATTTTCTAGAGTCCTGCATAATCTTAACTGAAATTTATGTCTACAAGTTTTAACTTGGTGTGATAGCATTCTTGTGAAGTGCGTCAGAGGTTTTCATTATCACCTGTTGTTTCACCTGTACAGAGGGGGGCTGCACCCCTTGCTTCTTGCTGGGCATCTTCTGCAGGTAAAACAATGGACTCTACTTGAGTCATAGGTCAGCTGTATATAACAGTTATCAGGGCTCAATGATTTACTGATAACCTGGGCAAATGCACTTGACCTCACATCCACGCACTTTTAAAAATTATTCCTGCTTTATTGGTTAATACATTTAACGCTGTGTCACACATTGTTCTATTGATCGCCTTTTCCTGCTACAGTGTTAGACTTGACTCTCTGCAGTTGTGGATTGCTGCCAAGTGATTTGTTAACCGCTAGCCCGCGCTTTGTTGAAGCAAACTTGACTGTTAGAGAGATGCACACCATGCATTTTTGTAATAGCAATTGCTTTTGCAATCTCAGCAGCTGTATGCGTGTATACTCACATTGATTAATGGTGGTACTGTTTTCCACTTTTAATACATCAATGCTACATTCATGGGGTCTTGCTAAGGCACAAAATTACTTATTTCAAAAAAATATGAAATGAATTGACGTGTTTGTGTGTTGCTGTGGTTCACGAACCAATAATTTTTGTTTCGTTAAGTTCGTTTTCTATTGAATCGTGCTACTCACAGCCGGATAAGAAACCACCGGGACAAAATGCAATCAAGCGCCAGTTGGCGAGATTTGGTGATGTGGTGTTGTTGAATTTTTTCAGCTTTGTATGCAAGTTGATGAAAAAGTGGAATTTCTTTTTGTCACATTCTCAACAAAAACAACTTTGTGGATAATTTCAGTCACACCTGTCAACTGGTCTAATTGGCCATTATACAGTAAACTTTTAAAAAGATTAAAATAACTATTTGGAGAAATTGTCAGTAACCCTTCGTTCATGGAAGTTTGTTGAATTTTGAGCAATTCCTTCCATCAGTTATTTATGAACAAGTAGTTACACCTCATTCTTGTGTACTGTCAAACTCCAAGTATTCCAGATTCCAGGGAGGGTCATAACCACACTGTTTACATACCTTGTAGGAATACTGCTACTTCAAATTATCTATATAACAGTTAAAGTTTGGGTAAACAGGGTTTATATTTTATGGTTCAGCTACTAGGAAAAAGCACGAAGTGAATAAGTGGTGGCAAGATCTTCTCTTGTTTTGTAGCCATTTTAATTTAAGCTATCAAGAAAGTTTAATGATGGGTGACCAATTGTCATTAAGATATGGTGATGAGAGGCATGCCTTTCCAAACATGAGTCACTTCCTGAACCCCCTCTGTCTATCAATGGTTCAGTCCATGTTGGTCATTGAGAGGATTGCTAGTGTGTTGACTTGATCACTGACTTTGACAGGCAGCAGTTGTGTGTGAGTATTATTAGTTGTTTCTTCAATTTCTCAAAATTGTTTGTATGAGCAGAAAAGTATGGAGAAATGAGCGAGTTTGAGTTAATATATCTGTTTTAAAAAATCAATAAGTACCATTTTAATCGTTGTTAAAACAGTTTTTATGTTCTAGTACCATATCAATTACTCTATGCTCAATTGTAAAATTTGTAATAAGACCGCATTATTAGTCATTGTATTGATTTTTCTGGCCGCGTTTGGTGGTACTGTGTATACTTTGCACTCTGTAATACAGCCAGTCATGTTGTCCTAACACTGGGGATTAAATTTTGAGTTGTTTCATTCCCTGTTAGGTGAACCTATAGTGCACTCCTTTCCTTCCAGTTTGCGTGGGACCATGTAAAAACGTCCAAATTTGGCTGACTTTAGAACAACATATCTCACAAATAGTTAATCGGATTCATATGAAAGTTTCAGCTGCTATGGTTTACCTTCTGTTGTCCACAAATTTGTTGGGAAATGTTTTTTGCAATCTTCCACTTTTGCCTGAGGGGCTGTCAAAAATAGAATTTTTATGCTTTTCATGAGAAGAAAACTCAAAAGCTGTTTAAAATGTAAATGAAATTACTATTTAGAAAACTTTACCTTACAGCATTTCTGAGACGTTATCTTTGAACTTTAGTATTGGAGGAAATCTAGACACCTATCTTGAACATTAATATCAAAAGAAATTTGGACATGCTATTGATACTGTTATTGTGTTTCTGAAGTACCTTTGTGGTCTAAGTCATTGTTTTTTGACAGAAGACGGTAATTAGAAAGAAAAGTTCTCGGATTTGCTTTATTCTTTTTTATTGTTAAATTTCAGCAATCGCCACTGAATTTTCTACGTAAGTGTGCGATTTTTGTAAGGTAGTTGCACATGGGTTGTATCTTCGTTTAACTCCGTGTTAAGTTTTGTGATACCGTGTGTTTAGTGAGTGCACACTGACTATTAGATAAATCGGTTTTTGCCCTTTGGTGTCAAAATCTCATTGTAGGTGGTCACACATGCAATTTTTACTGCATGTTTATCGCCTGGACTGTGCTTCAAACTGAGTTTTGTAGTTTTTTATTACTGAGATTCTTAGTGCAGACTTATCAAGAGTGCTTTTATGTCATGTCCACATAAAAGTATTATAAGCCATATTTAAGTATTCTGGCCCATACTTAAGTATTCTTGGCAGCACTTATAGAGGAACTTATTGTTAACAATTAAGATCAGTTCAGGGAACTCTAGTCAGTTTTCTAATATGTCAGTTTGAACAGAATGGCCTGAGTGTGTGGCTGTGACATGAGCCTCCCTCCTAGGCATCAGTTAGCCTATTAGAGCACATGCCATAGGCCACTGATCCAGGCGTTTTTGACATTAGCCAGATGCCATGTTCATTGGTGGTCCTGTCCATTATTTTGAATGTGAAAGCTGGTTTTCTCTATAGTTAATAAGAACATTAGATAAATTTAATCACCATTCTTTCCTCTGATTAAGTGGCCAATGAACTCTGGTATTCTGAGTGCTAAAGGGATGTTTGGTAACCACTCAAAACTACATCATACTTTGTTCTGCTTTGTGGATTAATTAGTTATCTACTTCTGTTTTGTGATCATTTCTGGGGTTAAGTATACTTAAGTTTCTAAAGGCCCTTTCATATTGACTTAACTCCGGTCTGAGCGGAGCGTGGACGTAAACATTGCAGTTAACTGGACCGTTCCTACTGGATTCGGTAGTTAATGAACATCAAAGTAAGCGGTTGTGTGCCGCTGTCGTCATCGAAGTTATCGCAAGGTAGCGTTGTGACATTAAACTTATTTTTAAATCGATTGGTTGCTATTAGAGAAAATTTAAGCAGCTATAAGTGACGACACTACCTTGTAACTGTTGATGATAACAGTGGCACCTGGCGATAACTTCGATTGGACCGGAGTTAAGCGTTCATACTGCACCGCAGCGTCGACGCTGTGGTCTTAAATCCACCTTTTAACTGCAATGTTAACTGGAGCTGTTAACTGCGATCCAGGACCGGAGTTAAGCGTTCATACTGACCGCAACTCCCCAAACCATCGACACGTCGATGTTAGTATGAAAGGCCCTTAAGGAAAATGGAGTTGGTTTGAATTTCACAATGGGTTTCAAATTCAAGGAGTAATTTTCCGGATACCATACATCGGTAATGCCAATTTTAATGTTATTAGGTTTGATCATTTCATGATATTAAACACTGTTATTAGTTGATGAACCTTATTGTCACGAAGGTGTGAGAGTGGGTATGTAAGTTTTACTTCACATTTCCTGAATAGCAACCCAACAATGAGGAAACTATTAAAAAAGTTTAATGGTTTTAAAAGTTAAACTTCAGTTTCATTAAGTTTTGCCATAAAGGTGTTTGGGAGTGAGTTATTCCTTCTGCGGGTCTGTACGGTCTGGCATTTATGTTGGAGTTTGCTTGACTTTTTCCTAAGTTCGAGGTAGTGAACTAAATGGAATGTCCAGATACAAAACTACATTTTTGTATTGGAATATATTTATGTTTTATTTGAGAAAGAATTGCACATCTGTCGTTATTTTTGCCACCAATGTATTTTGTGTTACAGCACTGGTTATGTACGGGTCAGTTAGCTCCAATTGGCTCAACATTGAATGACCGTCTTTTTGTATACACTTTACTTGTGTAATCAGGCTGCTTGAGTAATGTAATGCTTCACTCAGGTATGAGCTGGTGTGTGCTGATCACCTGTGGCTGGTATTGTTCAGGTGAGCTAAAACTCACACAGGTAAAAGGAGGTGATGGGTTGGAGGTGGGTTTCCCACATTCTAGGTATTTGGACTAAGTGACTAGTGAGTGAATAGCTTCCTGTAATGATGAGTAAAAATGACTGAATTTGGGACTTTATCGACTTATTGTTTTCAGATAAAGCGAAGTTTTCACTGTTAGTGATTCTGTAAGAGTGTATTTTTCTCATGAGAGAACTTTCTCCTCATATTATTTATTTCTAAATTATCGATGTGACTCTTTTTTGAAAATACCATCGCCATGTTTTCAGCGTTAGAAATTTGGGAATGTCAAATTCGAAAATGTGGTTTCAATATTTTGGTGTCACCGGTATCTATGGTGATGACTGAGAGCATTTTGTGAAAAATAAAAGGTCTGAAGTTAAGGGTGAAGCAACGTATCGCGATGGGATGTTTTGAAACTCCAAACTGTTTGAATGTTAGCAAAGCTTAAACCACACACATGGTGATTTAGAAACAGAAAATGTACTTATTACAATTTCAGTTATACCATGTGTGCTAGAGTCTTTACAGATTTGTAGGAAATTAACACCATTCCTAGGGCTTCATGTGCACGATTATTTCTTTGGAATGACCAAGTACAATAAATTCTCACCAATTGGTGAGAATAATTGCCAATTTTGGCCTGTCTTCATTATTCAAAAGCTTCTAACAATGTTGTCTTATGTCTACAATTTCTCAGAAACATTGTCTAGTGGTACTATAACTATTACTTTGTTCTTAAAATGGTTTCAAATTTATTCATCTTTCGTGAAGAACGAAAGAAAATTTCACTTGTCAGACTGTCAGTCATATTGTGTCCTAACTTGGTGAGATTTTGTGGTAGGTTTAATTGCATAAGCCTTAACATTGTAGCTGAGTCTTACACCTCAGGAGTCCACATTCCATTCGGCTACATGTTGGACAGGTTTGATCAGTTGTACATTGTACTTTGGATTAGTTTCAAGTACGTCCCGCATGAATTGACTTAATTTCGTGTTGTTAGTTTAATCTCTCTGATTATCTGAAAAAATAGTTAATAATTCATGCTGCTCCCGCGGTTATCAACGCTAAACATGGTGTGTCGAGGTGATACGTTAGCAGACTTGGGATTTCTGCAGTTCTGAGGCTGAAGAAGAAAGTAATGTTTACATCCCAACTATACATATATCCCATGTTTTTGTGGATAACGAATCAGTATTGGTATATCTGTGTTAGTGTTCTGTAGCGAAAACTCGTCATTTGAGCTGTTTGTTGCCTGAGCTTATGTGAACATTCTTTACAATGGCGTGCACTCACTTAACACATTCTAGAATTTCTGTGCCACACGATGCTGTTATAATAGCAGATATTAAACAATTATTCATGGCCAAAAAAAACAGTCATTGAGTGCATTCACCTGTCGACTTAGACTGTGGCTTTTTAATCGGTGTTATATTGTATTATTGTATTACTTATGGTCTCTTATTTGTGTATGTAGCAGTTGTAGTACTTACTCCCTCATTGAATGATTGTGGATATTTGGCCTTACCAGGTGACTTGTGTCAGTTGCAGCTGCCCATGGAGGTTGACTATTCTTACTCCCCCTGGTGGCTGTGGTTGATTGGTATCTGGCCTTACCAGGTGACTGGTGTTGGAGGGGATTCTTATTTCCCCAGTGGCTGTGGTTAATAGGTATTTGCTACATGTCTGCCAGATTGTTTAGTTTAAACACACTTTTTGTTCTGTTGATATCTGTCTCTGCTGGCTGGTTTTGGCGGTCTTAGCTTCACTGATTATGAATGCTTGGGGTTTCATCTCAAATTAATTTTGTATCAGTTTGTAAGGTGGTCTCGTTCTTGTGTTTTGAAGTACTCAAATTCTAATGTTTTAACCGCACCCCTGAAATTTTGTTTGAAAGAGAACAAAATTCCGATTGATGCACTGGTTTGGAGTTACAACATATAGACTTCAAGATAACGAGTGAGTAAGACTTGAATTTTGAAAGGTACAGAAACAATGGGCTGTTTCTGATGTGCCAGTGTGGAAGCGTACGCATGCTTGTCTTGTTCTTGCCACTGTAGTCGTGGTCGCCTTGACAAAACTTTGTACTGTAGTGTTGAATCCTACCAAGATCATGATTGATCACTTGCGTTAATTACCAGTGTAGTGGAAATATGGCCGCATGATTAGCTGACCTCGACAGTAAAATACAAGCAACTGCAGCTGTATACCTGCAAAGTCCATTCTAGCATTTACTTGTGTCAATGGAAGGAAAATTCAATGCGTTAAAATTGGACTTGTTCCAGAATACCACATTTTGTCGAGTTAACGCTTAGTACGTGGAAACGTGAGAGTCAGAAATCTGGGGATTATGGGTATCCAGAAACAAGGAATGGTGTTAAAACAAACAACCCTATCTGGGTTAATACCTGGGGAATTTGCAGGTAAATTGATAACTTCATATGCAAGAGCCAAGTTTAAACATGGGCTTGATAGAGAGACGCTACATTGTTTGTTAGTCCTGCTAAGACAATGGGCTTTTCTTAAAGTGGCACTCTTTTTCCAAGCGCTGCTTCAATATGCGTTAAAGACATAGGTACGTTAAGTAAACCTGTCTTACTAGACTTGAACAATTCCTTGTCATGACAGCAAAGGCTTCAACGCTAGGGTGAACTTGAGAGATCAGCTCCGAGGCTGTGAAATTTTGAATTGAAGCAGTCTAATTTGGAAGAGCTTGCCTGCAATATGGTTTTCTGAACTTTTTTTACTCCTAAATATTATGAATACTTTTCATGGTATGTAAGTTGAGAACCTATTGGATAACAGGCAGCCTGATAGGGAAGTTCTGAGATGGATTTTGTTGGGGTGACCATGTTTTGATTTCGTGAATAGTTATTGCTCGTTAGTAGGCGTATTTAGTTGTTGGATTCTTCCCTCTGTCAACCATCTAACATTGAACCACAGGAATCTTGTTGTGTTCAACCAGGGGGCAACACTGCCCTGGTCTTGAGTGGAGTCTGCCATATGATCTGGTCTTCATTATCCATCGGCTCTCTTGTGGTTTTTTACCCTTTCCTCAAGAATGTTAAGCAAATATTCATAAAGATCAGGGTGGAAGCACTTATAGGGTCATAGGTGTCAACGCTGTCCAAATCTTTCATGTGTGTGTTCAGGTCACAAGTTGGGCTGAGAGTCTGCTGCTCATAATTTTTTTTGGTCGCCTGCAATTGGTGTGAATGGAATACGCGGTTCGTTTTTTTGCAAATAAATTACAGGTAGCTGTCCTGTATTTTGTATTCCTATAAGTATTGATGTCTAAGCATTACTTAACATTACTGTTTAGGTTTATAATCGTTTGTTGATTAAAACATTCTGGAAAAAATGGAGGTTTAACAATACTAATGTTTCAAGAAAATGATCCATCCAGTTCAAAACTTGAACATTGTTGCCAGATGTATGTCAAGGGAACTGATTGATGTCATGGCTGTGCAAATGGACATGGAGGAGATGAGTTTTCAAGATCTGTCCAAACATACCCAGACTTGTTAATGGAAAGAGTGTGCCAGGGTGTCACTATAGGTAGCCAGGGTGTCACTATAGGTAGCCAGGGTGTCACATTAACCAAGCACTGGAGCAGATCCTCAGACAAGGATCTGTTGAAACATGATCATTGAAGCTCATCCTCAGCTTTACTGACATCTAACAATGGTGTAGACTTTGCTGGCGGCTATTTCTGATATTTCCATTCTTGGTTAGCCCTGGTATTATGTTACCACACTATCACCAAGCCTTATCTTCAGAAGACATTTGTTTGTTTTTGCCACATTAGAACTGCAGTGCTGATTAATGTGTGTTTTTAGGGTGCCTCATTGTTTTACTTTGGCAGGATCTTGTGGTGGGATGAAGGGATTGGTTTGTTGATGTAGCCTTGATTTCACCGAATTAAAACATGGAAATCTTCTTAGTTGAAGTCATCAGATTTTGTTTTCATTTGAAATTTTTGTGTTGGTGTCAACATTTATGTTGATTTATTGCATAACGCAAGTGCTATTGAACAGGGGCTTCTGCTAGTGTGAAATGAGCCTTCTTCAAATTCATTTTTTGTAATTGTTTTCTTACTTTCAATTATTTTATTGTAGTTTTCAGAATGAATAGCCTTGTGCGAGCAACGGGAGAGTACATAGATAAGTCGTTATTGATAATTTGGTTGGGAGGTACAGGAACTGTTGACTGTAAGCCACAACAGGAATTTTGTAATTTCATCAAATCTCAACAAACTAAGATGAATATTAAGTAAGGGTAGCTTTGTTGGCATGGCTTGTGCTGTACATCTGATTACGAGACTTGGTAAAGAGTTTGTACTGGAGCAGTGATGCCTTCAAAAACATTTTCGTCTGCAATTGAAAAAACTTTGTAACCCTAACCCTCTAGACAAGCCATGAAAATTTAATATATTAAATTTGTTTATGGTGGTTTGATATAAATTGACGCAGCATTAGACTGGGGTATGTGAAGTTATGGAGGTGACACTTTGTTTGAAAGTTGGTGGTTGAATAAATATTAATAGATCTTGGGCTGATCATCCTTGGCTTTGTCATTATTTGTATGTCGGTCTAATCAATATTAATGCTTTGTTTGATTGGCTGGTGAGTGAATACAACCTACTCCTGGGGATTATTTTATCCTCGTAGATTATATTGAAGACAAAGGGAGGCAGGCTGTTCCTGGGTTCCATCGGCAGAATTTGTACTTACAAATTAATGAGTCTCATGTAGACTAACATGACTCATGTACTTCCTGCATGATAATTACTCGGCCATCTTGGCTCACTGGTGTTATTTTTGGAATTGGCATTTTTTTCTTATCTCCAGGGTGAGGTTTTTGCATATGTGCTTTGTTTCAACAAATTTTAGTGTTTTATTCCTGTGAAGCATTGTTGTTTTGATAGATTTTCATTCGTTGGCTCTCTAGAGGCGATGACAGAAGCCAGATAATGCAGTTGTTTTGCTGCCATTTTTTACCTGCTCCAACCAGACTGCAGACATTTGTTGGGGATAATTTCGTTTGCAGATGTGTTTATTCCTGTTGCTGATATTTCTGAGTGATTTCTTGGTACAACAGTAAAATCTTGCCAATTTTTAAGACACCACGAGTGGAAAACTAAAGTTTTAGGCTTTAACAACAATATTAGAAACTTTTCAAAATTGAATATTAATATCCATTTTGGCAAATATCTTCACCCATTATTCGTAAGATTTTACACGTGACAATGATTTTGCTTTCATCTCAATCTGGTCGCCTGTTGTCTGGTGTCCCACGCCTGCTGCTGTATCTCTAAAACCCCTTCAAGTATCTTCTTGAAAGTTGGCAGATGTGTTCTTATAGAACTGTCTAAAAATTACGGCAACTTCCGGATAAAATCCGACTTGCGCTAATTTGGTATTTAAATAGGGCCTCTTTATCTGCAGAGTTGATGGAACTTTGTTAAATCTGGCTAGTGTATTTCTATGAATGTGACAATGGATGACAACAACTTTTGGACATATCTGACAGCCGCTGTGCCCCCTTGTGGCAATTATAGTTATTGATGTTTATCTCTATATCTTCAGAGTTCCTAGTCAGAATTCAATTAATTTGGTAAATAGGTTTGTATGAAGGAGACAAAAACACCCAGAGGGGCATTAAGAAAATTGGCAGATGTTTTTCTACTGATAGCAGCATAAGTAATGTTCTTTTTCAAATGGGTCCAACTGATGCAGTGCCCCCTAGTAGCCTTTTTTATTTTTTGTATCTACAACTGTAGCTCCTTAATCCCTTGTGGGTTCTTTAGTGAAAGGTGACTAGTGTAATCCTGTGGATGTGGCAGCAGATGTTACCTTCGTTTGAATGGATCTGACTATCACAGTGGCTGCTATTTGCAATTTATTTTCTTTTTTGCAGTCGCCTCTGTGACCGGATTTTCATGAAATTCGGCTATTAGGCCTTCGTTAGGGAGACAACATAACCTTCCCATTTTCAGAGGGTTTGACATATTCTGTGCCATCTGGTGGTAATTTTTATTTATGATACCAATAAACACACCAGCATTCCATTTGTGATGCATCACTGGACATATATCAATGTTTTTGGTTGCTCTGGTTTCAGTGGCCGTTAGGACTCCTGAGTTTTTTTGTTTTTGAGCTTTGAATCAAAATTGATAGTCGGTGTTTTGAGTACCTACACATTGCAAAATGTCTGACACTTTCTACTTGATATCTCGTTATGCAACTGCTTCTGGCTCATTAGCAAATCAAGTCAGCCATTCACCCTCAAAATGTTCCAACCAGTTGTGGTTACCTCTGAGTTATGTTGAACAAATAAACAGTGGTAGCCATATTGCACTGTGGTACTAATTACCATGCATGTGTAACACTATCCAAAGTGCACACTGAGAGGAATGATAAGTGGTCAGATACACAGTTAATTACTTAATGCCCCTGCAAAGGACCAACAGGCTTTACTCATCTTGCTGTAGACTGCTGACATTGGCAAGTGGGCATATTGAGCTCCCAACAACAAAAATAGGGCTGTTATAGGCAATTCAATGGAACGGCACAATTTCTCGGGGAATCTGGCTGTGAAAAAAATTACATTAGATTTTTCCACCGAAAAATAATCCGCTTTTTTCTTTTTTTTTGGTCTTTATATATCGCATATGTGGTACTTAACTTGAACTCAAATGGAGTGGAAGGTTTTCATTTCACTGTCACAAAGTTGGTCGAAGGCGCGACTGTAATTTTTTAGATACCTTTATATATACTTGCTCAGTAATTACCTTCAACTAAGTTTGTGACAGTGAAATGAAAACTTTCCACGCATTCGAGTTCTAGTTAAGTATCACAAAAACCAAGACCAAAAGGAAGAAAGATTATTTTTACTTAACTAGTGAAAAGTCAGATTGAGTGGAAAGTTTTCGTTTCACTGTCACAGACTTGGTTGAAGGCACAACTGTACTTTTTTAGAGAGCTTAATGCATACTCACTTGCAGTCTCTATGCAATCTCCTGTTAAGCTTTCAAACAAAAATTACAGTTGTGCCTTCAACCAAGTTTGTGCCAATGTAGGGGTGTTACCGAACTGTACTGATTACATTTTCAGTGGACAAAACAATCGGTTGAGATCGTTATTGACAATTTCAGTTTATGGAATGTCGCAGTTGGGTGCTTCTTTGCTCGCAGAAAATGTTAAAAAATATCCCCTCTGCCGATACTTATAATTGACCTTGACTGGTTTTTTTATGTTTATTTAACCGAATACCTGCAGCAGTCTGTTCTTTCCGCACTTAACATTTGGTCCTCATCAACTCATGAGAAGCTTGTTGAAGTAATTTCCGTCCACCAGGACACTGCAATATCCTCAAGCCCTCTTGTAGGGTGATAAACGGGCAGCTCTGAAGGGAATTCCTCAATGTCAATGTAAACTATTTGTGGCCACAAGAACAGCATTTTCCCCATTGGATTGTTTGGTTCAACCTTCATTCCTGCCAGACTGAAACATGTGTGGCTTGTACCTGGCATGTAGGTATTCTTGTGGGGTAGCCACTGTGTGTAGTGGGAGTGCGTTCAGGGACTTGATAGAAAACAACCACACATGATTGTGTGATGCAGCGTATATCTGCAGCGTTTTCCTATGGGATGGTTTCTCTAGTTTGCCTACCGTAGATTGGGAGGATTATCCTAAGAGTTGTCCTCAGTCACTTGTCTGTTAGGGCTGCCAGAGCGTCTTGCATTATTTTACCTGAATAGGGAACAAGTTTACATGTTAATGTGATGTTTACTCCTATTTGTTGTGGAACTTTCATAGTAAACCTTTGTAGGTGTTTACTTGTTGTCTACATCTATGATTTAATACTCTAGTCAAGCCCTAGTTGCAGTCCTGGTACTTAGATGGCGCCGGTTGGCTGCTCCATTTTTGAACATACACAGGTGAAACACTCGGACATCTTGCATTATTTAGGTGTGATCTCGCTGAGAATGTGTTGGTCAACGTATATTGTATATGAGCTAAAGGAACAGTGCAAGTGTGCAGAGTTTAAATGTCCCATGATGCAATTGTGTCTGTACTCAGACGAGTGTTTGCTGACACTCTCAGACATAGACACAGACACGCGCGCGCGCACACACTCACACACACACACTCACACACACACACACACACACACACACACACACACACACACACACACACACACACACACACACACACACACACACACACTGTGCATTTGATGTCTGTCCAAGTGATGTCTAAATCTTCATTGTTTGGCTCAGTCCTGCTTATTGCAAAGCTTAAGAAAGTGCTACATTCTTTCTTAGCTCCCTTTATTACCAGTCATCTCTAGTGTTCAGCATTACATTCTGTGTCTGTTGCTCCTGATGGCAGCTCCTACAGTGAGAGTTGCTTCCCAGTGTCCATCTGCTATTCTCATTTGCCGACTCAATTGAAAACTGTCTGTGTCCACTATGTTGGTGTTGTTGACAATATTTCATCTTGAGCATGCCTTTGATGTAAACATTCTCTGTGGTATATCTTTCATTTCGTACCCTTCCTGTTGTTGCATGTGTTAACTCTCTGACATTTCACTGTTGCAGTACCCAGTTGGTTTTCATTGGTGATTTCTTGGAAAAGTAACTGATTACTTAACACCTGAAGGTGTTACCAAATATTTTGGGCCATTGTAACCAACATGTGCATTGACTGGGCTTATAGGGATTCTTAGCAGATTTGCGATCAGGTGGGGGGGGGGGGGNGGGGGATGTGGGGTGTGTGTGCTTGTCTACCACTGATGGTAGAGATGAAACCTACTAGTGGGTGGTTGCTTTGGTTTCAACGCTTTCTCCTCCCTTGGTGGCTGGTTGCCCTTGGTTTCAAGTGCCTTTCTTCTCTGCAGTATTCTTCAGTTATTAAAAAAAACAGCTCATTATGAGTTCAGTGTACGAGACCAGCCAGAGCAGCTGGCAGTGACAGCTGTGCTGGCCATGATGAGTAAGGACATGTTGGATGGGGTGGGCTGTATGTGGCTAATTGGAGGCTTACTTGTTGAGCATTTAATGAGAACTATTAACCAGAGGGAGATAGACATTGCAGGATGCCATTGAGCGTTTGGTCGATTGGAAGGTTTTCGATGGTGCTGGTTTGGGGGCTGACGAGCGCAGTGCAGTTGTTGTTTTTGGGTCAGTAACTGTTGTGGTGAAATTAAACTGAGAACTTATGTTCTGCGGAAATAAACATCTTAGTGCAGCTTATTTTACAAAATTGAAAAAACACAAAAACGTCTCCAAAATCATTGGGAATAAGAATACTTTCCCGTTCCTACCATTATTGTCATTTTTTGTGGGAAAAATGGGTATTTCAATCTTGCATTGCGGTAATCCTCAATTTGATACCCACCATTGGAGTTTCATAACAATTCTAATTCTAAGTAGAGTTTTTCTCTTTGGAGTTCCATCACATTTAACTACAGTGCTATGAGTGATGTAATGTAGTACAAACAGCATTTAGAGTAACTGTGTTTCTAAATCATTAAGTCATTACAGACTGTCCAGTCCTTCACCAGTTATCAGTTGTTCTAGCTAATTGGCAATAGAAACAGGACTCTTTAGGGCTTTTCCAATATCTTTAGTTTATGTTATGCCAGAGATCTACTGTTGACATAACCCCTGGTGGAATATTCTGTTTTGACAGTAACATGTAATGTATAAATTAAACAGAATTACATAAGCCCAATAGTGTCCGTCTGGTGTAGAAATGCTGGCCCATTTTCACAAGTCAGACATACATTGGTAGATACAAAATAAACTTGGCGTCAAAGTTTAAAGTTTCGTTGCACCAAAATGCGACTAGATGTGTATTTTTGCCGACGAGACTCTGTTTCAGAAAATCTTGATGTATGTTACACCACGAACATTGTTGAAATCGCGACTAGTTACTGTGCAAGTCCAATCGAATAAACGATAACGTCTAGGCGCACTAACGTCTACTGTAATGTGCATTACATGCAAAGGGCGTTAGACTTTTACATGCAGAGGGCGTTAAACTTTTACATGCAAAGATAGACTTTCTGAGGGGAGTATCAGCTTTCTGGGAACCTCAAAATCTACTTTGCTAAGAGAAAAAATTGACATTCCAAATACACTGGAATCGGGTTTCTAAACCACTTAGTCAAGTGCCTAACAGTTAAATCTTCTGAAGTTAAAGTGAGACATGAAGTGATTGAAGTAATGGACTATCTGGACTATCTGTTTTTTTTCGAATGTGTACTTGTAATATTTGACTTTAGGTTGAGAATTTTTATGAACACCTGTTCCCGTGAACATTGATAATCGTATGATAAAATGTCACCAATTTTGGACGTAAATGGCACTTTTTTCATTTTTCAACGGCTTCCAACATTGTTGTGAAAGCCCACAATTTTTCGAAATAGTGCTCGTTGGTAGCTGTGATACAGACCTTGGGTCATTTTAATAGTATGTCATGATACAGACCTTGGGTCATTTTAATAGTATGTCATGATACAGACCTTGGGTCATTTTAATAGTATGTATGTCATGATACAGACCTTGGGTCATTTTAATAGTGTGTCATGATACAGACCTTGGGTCATTTTAATAGTGTGTATGTCATGATACAGACCTTGGGTCATTTTAATAGTGTGTATGTCATGATACAGACCTTGGGTCATTTTAATAGTGTGTATGTCATGATACAGACCTTGGGTCATTTTAATAGTGTGTCATGAAGCTTTGAGAAGATTAAATGTCACCAGTTTGCCATATTGTTTTCTAAATTGATGAGATTTTACCCAAAGGAAGTCTTGACAGTACTTTGTATAAAATTGTAGAATACAAATGGGAGTGTGTTGACAGGACTCAAGTGTGCATGCTAGTATTACTTATCGCTCCAACACTTCTGCATTTCCTTAAACATTTCAACAGTTCCTTAGTGGCAGGACATGGATCTTAGTATTGGGGATGGACTGTTTGTTCACCCTAAACTGCTTCAAAGAGTCTCTGATCCTTTTTCACAATTTGAATTCTGACCACTCCTGAATGCGGTAGATAGTGACCTTGATGAGCAGGGCAGTTCAATTTACTTAATAAGTATTTGACCTGCATATATAAACATTTAGTTAAAACATCAAGGTTCTCCCCATTTGACCTGGTAATTTGCACCAGCAGCAGGCCCACCCCTGCCTGGCTAGATGTCTGTTTGTTAAGCTGGCATATATTGCTGGGTAGTGTTATTACTCATCTGTCTTGGGACCTTATCGCTCCTTCTCTCCAGCACAGCTGGTTCATGTTAACCAACTACTTTTTGCTCTCACTCTTTAGTCAGTCCGCCTTGATTGGTCAGTGGGTTTGCATGGAATTTATCAACTGTGTCTATTGAGGGCTACTGCACTCCAAACTTGTCTTTTAGGGTTTTCTAAGAGTTCTGATTTTTAAGTTCTTGAAATTGCTGATAAGGTTTTGCTAAAATGTCATTCTTTTGTGCTCTTGCAGAACAGTGAATGGCATTTTGACTTTGATGTCCGACCATCATTCCTGGTGACCAAGAGAGAAACTCATCAAATATGGCTGCCGATACCAAGAGGTGTGGCTTCAATAGGACGGAGTTGCAGAAACAGACTGTGCTAGTGTTAATGGCAATACTGTGTTTGTGCTTGTGCACGGCTGGTGCTGTGACCAGTGACATTGAACAACTTGTTAGTTCTGCTGACCAACCAAAGGGCGACGCCATCAAACCTCAGATCGTGCTGCAGAATGCTCTCAAGGACAGACAAGCAGTTGTTGGTAAAGTGTTCAAGTTCATAATCCCATCAGACACATTCAAAGGCGATGTGCGTCAACTCACGGTGAGTAACGTCTGACAGTTGGCTTCTGACTAACCTGTTAAAAGTGAAAAGTTAACTGGTTGTCATTTAAGATTAATTAATTGTTTGGACTAGTCACTTAATTCAATACAGGATTCAATATGGAATAATGGCTGCTATACCATGGAAACTTAGTCCTTTACTTGTGTTTAATACCGCCAAACATCAGTCGATTAATTGCTGGCGATGATTCTAATTTACCATGAACTCAGGAATTGGAATTGTCATTGTCAATGAGAGAAACTGACTGTAAATGTATTGGAATCTTCTGTTCTAGTCATTGAAATCGGAAAATACTGTGCGTGAGTTGTGCTCGCTAGTGATCCAGTATGGCAGTGTTGATGAACCCTGTCACTGGGCATGCTCAGATGGGATGAGCCATTAACTGTTAAACAAACCTGGCTTGGTCACCCTTGACTTGTTGGTCACGCCTCATTTGAGGGGCAGACTTGCTCACCCATATTGGGAGCATACCACATATACAGTTTAAGACAAAAGTATTCGGACAAAAATGAACCGAAATTTCCAGTCATAACTGGCTGGGCAGAAGCCATGGGCAGAAGCCCGAATTCATTGTCAGAGAAACCGTGCCATATGACCAAGAATAAAGAGGAATGAAAAGGAAAATTAGTAAGGTGGCTAAACCGCTCTGTAATTAAAAGCTTAGCCATCTTTGTAGTTGTTACCAGTCACTTTTGCTGCTAACAAAATTAGGTGTCATGACTAGGAGGCGGTATTTTATCTTGATTTTTTTGGCATGTGCTGTATGTGTTGGTTCTTCACTGGAGATATGTGTGGGAAGAATAATTGGCTCTAGTAGCAATCAGGCCTCTAGTAGCACTCCGGCAATTCTTTCTACCCAGCTATCTTTTATTCTGGTGGCGTAGTTGGCTAGTCAGTATCTCCATAATGAGGCTGTGCCGTGGCACTTAGTTGGCATCAATCAGACCGTCGTTGGATGACTGAAGTCTATTGACCTCCTATCTTGAACTCTTTTAAGTTATTAGGTCCTACCAAGTGCATTCGAGTGCCTCGAGTTTTTTTCACACGCATGCATGCGTTCACTTCTAAGTACAGTGACTTTGGGTTTGTAATCTTACAGTGATGTGTTGAAAGGATTGACAGTTAATTTCTTTTTTGATAAACGTCCAGTTTACATGCGAACATTGCAGTGCTGGTTTATTCACCTGTTTCCTATTGATGGAAGGACATCATGGAGCACCTCATTCATTAACACACATTTTTCTTCCTGACCTGTTTCACACTATCCTCAAGTGACCTCGTGCAGCACTCTATTAATGTTACAGTGGAGTTTTTTTTTCATAAATGATGGCTTATTGTACTTTCCTCTGTCTATTATTATTGCCTGCTCTCTTTAGTTGATCTTTTTCTGATGCCGGCAATTTATTATTGGGAAATAATTGATGCCGGGATCTCATCCTACATTTGCAGTTGAGCGATTGGTAGTTTCTTCTTTAATAACATCAGAGTTAGACTTTGAATATCTCAACGTTGTTAAAGATTTTTTTGCTGAATAACATCTGACATGACTAGAAGAAAAAAGTTACTCCTTTATATTATTTAGCTCTTTGTTTTTGGTATAACATGAGCGTTCCCATTTTTAACACCTTTTTTTTGCATTTTTTTGCACTTCCTTCCTCTGTGTGTTTCCGCTAAAGGTTACTTTATGTAATAAAAGATAGTTTCCTGGGCTTCTGAATGGTGTCACCTAGCAGAAAATTGATCAAGAGACTAACATTTTACAAGTGTAAGAATACAACTCTCTTGGCTCATAATAGTGTGTACCCACAACCGACAGCCCAAAAATATGTGTTTCCAGGTCTCTGGAAGTTGTTGCATTTACATGCAAGTAGTAATTTAATTAAAATAAATTGAAGAATTTCCGGTATTATTTAATGTGGAGTGTGAAAAGTGGAAACTTGCCAGTCGTCTGCTTCTCCTGATACATGTCACTTCTGGCGTTCAACAATGCAAGATTTTGTACACGTGAAGTTCATTAAATGAGGTGACGTGCTCAGCTCAGACTGTTTGCATTGGTACTTCAGCAGAATTCAGAGTAACAGATTGGTCCGTAAAATACTTGTTTATTCAATGAAAATCATAAAGGTGTCATCATCGTGGACACAGTGTTGCTGTGGTTTTAACACTTGAGAGTTCATCTTGAGGTCGCGCAGAGTTCACTGTGGAATTACGACATCTCATTCCATCGCCCATTAAATGCATTTTCTCTGCCCTAATGATTTGAATTATGGAAATGGAGAAACTATTCTTTGTTCTCGTTCCGTTATTCCTGCAATTAAGTCACTGACTCTAAAACGCTCCGAGCCTTAGAGGTTTGTTGGCAAAGGTTTCAGTCTTGTTATCCTAAAATGTAATAGGCTGAATGGTCACTGTGAAGTTGGCTGATAAAATTAGGAGGGATGAAATTCTCATCCTAAGCTGTATTTTTACTCTTTATGGTAATTTCAAATAGACGAGTACCCTTGTGCTTTTCTTTTTGGGACTGAATATCTTGATATGCTTAAAAGGGGGCACTGTTGATGCTAACTATCTGAATGATGGTTTATGTTACGGAACGAGGAGTTCTCCAACTTCATATTTCCTGCCTTTTATTGTGAAATACATATGGTAAAACGTCGCCAATTTTGGAAATTTCATTTTTTTCATATAAGATGTAGTAGCACGATATAAATGTTTTTCATTATTTTTCTATTCTGTCAGTCAACAATTTCAGAAGCCTTTGAAAAGTAAAATATAAAATAAATCAGTTTTGGCAATTATTTTTTTTTCGAAAGTGAAGTTTCCTCAAATATGCCAATACAAGTTGTGTTAATGTTTCTGAATCGGTCTTCATATGCTTGTAACTACTCAGTGCATGTACTTGGTAATAACGGTTGTAGTGGTTATCATAATACTATGGGTAAGTCATACTATTAGATTATTTTTACTTCTTTAAACTTAAACGAAGCACATACTGTAGGTTTTGATGAAAATTTGGTTTTTCATCTTGGTCATAGGCCTCATGCCCACCCCAGGAGTACAGCTAGACAGTGGTTTTCAGAGAAAACAAGTCTTAATCAAGCTGACAAGTTCCTTGTGGAATTTCTTCGTCATTTTTGACAGTGGTCTGGCCTAAACACCAACTCCAATTATGTTGTTGACATCAGTGACAGCTCAGTTGTTTTAAGGCCCAAGATTGCTTGTTTGGCTTCTGAAATTATTTTTCTTAGCATTAGGATGTGCATTCCAGAAGGGAGTGTGCCTAGTTCCCATGGATCTAGGATTATTTTGATATGTGAGGCTTTTCTGTGGTCCGTCTGTTGAGTGTGTTGGTCCCTGTTAGTCGAGCTGTCTGTCCCATGATTTGTGTTTAACTCAGCTTAACCAACCAGAAAATGGACAGGAATGTTCTGTTGTTCTGGTAGATCTCCATGGTAATACCGTCCCCACAGTTTGAGAACAAGTTTGATGCCTGTTATTCCATGGAGAAAACTGGTTCTCAAATTGTAGGACTGCTCTAGGTGTTTACACAAGATGTCGACTGCTCGAGATGTGGACTGCTCGAGATGTGGACTGCTCGAGATGTGGACTGCTCGAGATGTGGACTGCTCGAGATGTGGACTGCTCGAGATGTGGACTGCTCGAGATGTGGACTGCTCGAGATGTCGACTGCTCGAGATGTCGACTGCTCGAGATGTGGACTGCTCGAGATGTTGACTGCTCGAGATGTCGACTGCTCAAGATGTTGTAATCTAAACTGAAATTCTGTCATGACTTGTACTACTTCTGCTTCTAAATTTTGATTGAATTCATTTACAGAAACGAATATGTTTATTAGGTGGCTCGACCATGCACGTCGTGTGTGTGCTCAGTTTTGAACTGGGGTTCATGGTATTGTTGTGGAGAAAGGAAGTTTGGCAAATTATTTTACGATCAACTTTTATCAAGCGATGCCATGCCATTAGACTTGTTATCTATCAACAGTTTTTGAAATTTACACCATATCCATTCTTGTTAACGGCTACATTTTCTGTGACATCCCAAGTTCACGAAATTTCACTCATAAGCAACTCTGTTCTGTTGTGTTCAATTGAACGCCCTCGCTTGATTTTTTATTTCTTCAGTCTAAATGCCCTGAGTGTTAACCCAAATGTCTGGGATAAATTAAATTTTAGCTAGTGGGCATTTTTTGTTTGTTCGTATGACTGGCACTTTGTCATTCCTTTTTTAGAAGGATACGTGTCACGCTGGCTATTATTTTCAAAATTTGCAACTTGCATGTGATATTGGGCAGTTAAACGTTTTTTTGGAACTCCAGCTACATTGCCAATGTACTTATGTTTCTGCCAAATTGTCACACATAAATATCACCCCACCTTATCCACTTCCCAATGTCTGATGTTCATTTAGACAAGTCTGGCTGCCTTTAGCACTCTACACTATCAATTAGTCAAAAAAAGTCTAGAGAGCACCCCCTGCAGTGGATAAGTTAAAAAACTGTGCAATGCTGTCTGACTGATGGTCAACTCTAGCAACTTAATACTGTTTTTGGAGACTTAGTTTAGTGGCTCACCCTTGTGGTAGATTACTTGAAGCTGCATTTTGCCCATGTTTAGCTGATAATGTTTTTAAATTGTTTCCTCAATCCCCACATCTTGTCGTAGGCAATGCGTAAACCCACCATTTTCGAATCCGCAATTTTTTGGTTAGCCAACCTACTTAAAAAGGGATGGTTTGGAAGGCTTAATTTTGGTATATTGGAAACGCAGTCCTATCACGGTAAGGAATATTACGAGACTGATTTTAAAAAAGTAAAAGCCCTTATTTGAATTGCCTTGTTTAGCTAGCTCAAGAGGGTGAAATGCGACTTATTGGATTATCAGTCATTTTTGGTACTTTTGTGCACAAGCCTGCAGAACCTCCTCTTTGAGATTGGTACAAAGCATTGTTGTGGCAACTAAGAGAAAGCCAACCAATGTATTTGTCCTAGCTGTCTATTGTCCTTGCTATTGCTATGGTTCACAGCTGGGTATTTTAAAGCTTATCCAATTTAGTTCCTTATCAGTTAATCAATCCAATCTGGATTTCCTGACTTTGAAATGGCTAAACTTCACTTAATTTGCTGTAAAATCACTGAAGTTGAAAATGGTGATGACAGTGGAGCAGTAAGGGTTTACTGAAGGTCATTTAATTTCTAGTGACAGCTTTCCATTTCCGTAGGGGCTAGTTTTGTTAAAAACTAGTGATCAGAATGAAGTGACTACTATCTGTAGGGGCTAGTTTTGTTAAAAACTAGTGATCAGAATGAAGTGACTACTATCTGTTGTCGGAGATGATGTCAGGACGACAATGGATGTTAGGTGCTTGCTCTTCAGCTCAACACAAAAGCCAGGCCCTCAAGAGGTCACTTATCTGTCTGGCTGGTGTGTAATTCTAGTCATTCAACTCTGATAGTGTCAGATTAGAATGTGACCTTAGCTGTATCCAAGATGATTACTTACAAAGCCTGGAAATTGACTCTCTTTAGGTGTGGGCTTTAGGCAGTTACCACAAATTTGATCTTGCTTTTTGTGCTATGTTAGGTTCTTTACTTCAGCCTTTGACTGCCTCAGTTCAAGTGTAGTGGGCAGTGCAATACTTACTGGGCAGTGGACAGCTGTGACAGTCTTTGTCTTGATTTATTCTCCATATTTGTGTCTGGCCTGCTCTGTTGATCAGTTTTTACTATTGCCAAATTGAGAACAAGTAATTTATCTCGTAACTTGCTGCTGGGATAGCTTATTCAAGAAATGTGGGAAAAGTTTGTTTGAAATCTGGTAATGTTGGCTCCATGTTGAAAAAAGAAATTGTATTTATAAGAAATTATATTTCATAACGTTCACAGTGATTGGCCATCGTCCTACCAATTGGCAGATGCAAGTCTGTCCATGGGGTATCCACTGCCCTCTAGTGGTTGTGTGGTTAAGGTAAATGCCTGTGGTCTGCATATCTGGTTAGTTAATTCATGTGGTTGTCATAGCTTCAGACTGGTTTCTAAGCTTAATTTCGTCAGCTGTTGTTTTTGCTCTGAACGTTTCCTGTAATTGAACTTGGTATCTTTTTGTTTGACGTGTGCAATTGTAAAATTATTGATAAGTGATGCATGTAGTATAATAATAAAAATAAAACCAATGACTAATGGACATTAGAAAATAAATAAAGGTTAATGTTAGAAATGTCATTTATTATTAAATGATGAACTCCTTGCAACAGTTTGCTGAATGTAGAATCTCTACTAAATAGCGCGATTTTTGTTTCAGGTTACGGAGGGAAATGGTGACCAGTTGCCATCTTGGTTGATGTATGATGGGAAAACTCACACACTCTCAGGTGTCCCTAGTCATCAGGATCTGGGGGAGTACTACATTCAGGTCAGGGCAGATGGCACAGGGGGGCGGGCACAAGATGTCTTCAGTATTAGTGTGGTGGAGAGAACCCGCCAATCCCAGCAAGACAATCCTAGTGCTAACACGCTGCAGCCAATCACGTGTCAGCCTAATGAGGCTGTCACCATGGTTACAGTTGTGGTAGACACTGATCTTAATAAGCTGTTACCATCAAGCAAAGTTGACCTTATAAGTAAGATGGTGAAACATCTGAAACTGACGGAAGACTTCTTAACAATGTTACCTGTGGGAAATAAGCCTCTTTTTGATAAGACGGCTATTGTGGCAGGACGAGGGGATGCTATGAAACCAAAACACCCTGGAGCATTTATATCCTGGACTATCGGATGCGGGTCAGTGCACAAAGATCACCTAAAGATCCTAGAAGATGTGGAGTCCAAGGCTCAGAACGGCGCCATGTCGGCCGCCATCGGACACAATATTTTGGGATGGCACGTGACCAGCAATAAATTGGTGAAACCCACGAGGAGGCTGAAACGTCAGATCCAGGCCACAGCCACGCCCATCGGGCCTCAGGTGCCACCTACCAAAGCCGTAGTGCCCACTATGGATGTGGACAGAACAAAATCGGTAAGTTGGCAAAGCCCTCGTTCATCCGAGGGAAAGGAGTGCCTGTGCCTTCTGAGAGGGGAATTTTTAGGGTGAGGGGAAAATTCTACCTCCTGATCACCATCAATAACACCCTCCACTCTGCTGCGAGCCCTCATAGGGTCTGCCTCAAGTAGCCAAAATTAACATTTTGTGCTCTTTCAAATTGTCACCTGTGTAAGTTACAAGTGATTGGAGCCTCGAGGGGAATTTTTCAATCAATTGAGGGGAGTTTTTGGGCCTCATGTGGGGAATTTTGCGTGATTTTTCAATATTTTCAGAGGCAATGGGGCCAATACTTTGCCCCAACATTGAAGGATTTAAGGCCTTGGTTGGAAGGTAGACATGTCTTCAATGACTAGTTGACTTGATCCTGTGTCTGTGGAAAGTCTGGCTCACAGCCTGGACTGCATCATATGTACCACCTGCTTTGTGTTATCCTAACAATTGATTTTACAATTTTACAATTTCTCCATTTGCAAGATTATAAGTGGTTTTCATAAGTTGTTGGATTTGTACAACTTGGTTCGCTATAGAAGTTGTTGCAAAAACCAAGAAAGAAAACAGGTGAAATATAATGTAAAGAGATACTGTCTTTTTGAAAGCAACTGTACAAATCAGACTTGCATTTGCCGTATAGTGCAGTTTATTAAACACGGCTACGCTAACACAATGTTAGGCGAACTAACCGGTGTTACTTGGGGTCTCGCATGACTTGCTGATTAAGTTAGTCTTTCGTTGGTGTCATCGTGGACGTGTAGAGAGGCAACACTATTGGCTGGAACACAGTTGGTTTATTGATACTCAGGGCCATCAGCTTGATGAGAAACTAACAGGAAATTAAGTGAACTACATGGGGGACATTTTATAAAGCTAGGCACTCACAGGAAATTATCATGTCTTTTACAACAGAAATTATAGTACATTACTTTTCTCCACAATTCCAAGTGTTCCAGCTTTGCTAACCATTCATTTCAGTTGTTATCTTGAGGTCACAAGTATAATTGCGAAACCTAAGCCTTACAACAGGATCCTGTTTCCTAAAGTTTTGCAAACTTAACTTGCAAGAAAATAGCCTTACGGAACACTCCCTGTGTTTACTTGATTTAGTGATTGGTTGGTATGATAATAATCGTTAACGTGACCTTTGCTAGTCTGTTTTGAAGTAGGACCAGTGCCCTCTAGTGCTATTTTCTGTGTTGAAGGACTATCTACAATTAATATATATTTCCTTACCGCAGGCAATTGGGCCCATCCGGCCTACAAGAGTTCAAGTAATGACGACAGTCGCCCCTGAAATGTCATCTAAGGTAAGCAGTCTCAGATTGGGTTTGTTAAATACACACACACACACACATATATATATATATATATATATAATATGTATATACACCTTTAGTGTCTGATTACGTTTAATAGCTTTTTAATATATTCAGTTTATACTTGCGGCATTAGTGAATTACACTGCCGATGAAATGAAGTTAAATGAATGTATCTGTGACTTGACTCTGTGAACTGAGTTAGTTCTAGATGAGATTTTCACTGTGATGAGCCAGTCGCCCAATGACATTCTTAGCGAAGTCTCAGTGTGGTGTGTCTAGCTCTCCAGCACCCTCTGTTGTTCATGCAGTGAGGAACAATCCAAAGCAAACATTCCACTGTTTATAAGTTCAGTGGGATACTGAAGCTCTTGGCTTTTGACGTACCATTTGAATACTACTCATTATGAAACATTATTAATAGTCTCATTCACGTTTTAAACTTTGTGTTAATTCCAGGCTCCAGTTGTCATGCCAACAGCACAGCCGACTCCCATGAGAACAGCCGATGTCGTTGTCACGGTGAAGCCAACACCCAAAGTGATGCCCACCACCCCCCGTATGACGCCGGAACCTGAACCCACCACACGGAGAACGCCCAAGATGCCCACACGACCCACACGACCCACTCGACCAACCAAACCCACCAGAGCCACTACGGTATGATAGTGTAGAGTTCTTTGAACTGTTCATGTATGGCAATCAGATCTATCATGATAATTTCAGAAACGAACGATGGGTTATATGAATTATGAATAATGTACAATTTCTATAATACAGTATTTCAGACATAATATGTCACCTCTATTTTGGATCAACTGACTGGACACTGAGCTTCAATGAAACACAATCTGACGTATCTGACCAAGAATTATCCTTCCCTGAACTTTTTATTTTCTTCGCATGTAAGCTCACCTGTTAAGGTGAAACTCCACCCCTCTTGCATTTGAGTGCCTTCTCTTGCCCGTGCCCTGTGCTGGGCAGGCTAGCTCTGGGCAGGCTAGCACGGAGCAGCCTAGCTCTGGGCAGTCTACGGTAGAGCAGCCTAGCACTGGGCAGGCTAGCACTGGGCAGGCTAGCACTGGGCAGGCTAGCACTGGGCAGGCTAGCACAGGGCAGGCTAGCCCTGGGCAGGCTAGCACTGGGCAGGCTAGTTCTGGGCAGGCTAGTTCTGGGCAGGCTAGTTCTAGGCAGGCTAGTTCTGGGCAGGCGAGTGTCAGGTTGCCACAGGAAACAGGTTCCTACTGTATGCGTTAATGTCAAGATTGTGTTGGACTAAGCACAGTTCTCATTGTCATTCTAGGTCATTGTATACTATGCCTTGTGTCTCGGCATTCAAGAATATTAAACACAAACCTACCTATGCATCAACCCATTCTTCTTTCTGCCCCCCCCCCCCGGGTTCACACCAAGATGGATACGGTATTCGTCACGATGAAAAGAGTTCTTTCTGGACCTCAGTTTCCCTTTTCTTTGTTCTTCTAGCCTAAACCAGAGCCAGGCGACAACACTGGCCCTAAAGTCAAGAATCGTATCGGTAGGTCACGCGTCTTCTTGCTTGTGTGCATTTGTGTGCTCGTTTGTGTTAGTATGCGTGTGAGTATTCATCCCTACACATTCATGTGTTCGGTGAGGTGTGCGGTTGGATGACTAAATTACAAAGCCATCAAATTGTAAAGTTTACACGATTTCCCTTCAGAGGTATTCATTCTTAATTTACTCTCACAGTTAGTTAAAACTGCACAACACCTTTACAAATCGACAGGAAATTGGAACTGATGACGCAAATGAAAATGTCTTGTACCACTGTAATTAGATCAAGTCAAAATTTCAAACTTCAAATTAGAATAAATCGAGTTGGCGAGGGCGTCTAGCCACAAACATTTTGAAACTCAAACTTTCCATGTTAAAAAAGTTACAAAAGGTATTATTGACATAGCAAAGATTTTAAAAAACATCCTGTGAATGTTGGTTTGATAATTGATTTAATTTTATCTGCCCTATCTTGTTTGGTTTATGAGTGAGTTACGCTTTCTTACTGACGTTACTTAATAATATTTGGATTTCTTTTTCTCGTGCCATTCAAATACCTATATTGTCTTGTCGGCAGTTCATAAACATGCAGTGGCAGGTCAACTTGCTGTAAAATGGTTCTCATAAATTTGCCTATGAAATAATTTCGTTTTTATCTGGAAGTGCATTCTGGTCTTGGCGCTTCCATCCATGTCTATTCCACACGCTTTTAAAATTCTGGAATTGATACTGGCGAAATTTTTTATTCAAAAGAATTGAAGCTTTCCCTATTAACTTGCTTTCACAATATAAATTACTTTCAACTTAATTTCGCAATTTTCCATTTGTTTCAAAAGCAAGGACTGACCCAATTTTTACAAATGAAAATTTTTATCGTTCACGATGTTGGAATTTTCACAGTAACGTGTGTTGTTTCTCCGTTTGTTATTCACTCTTAGTTGAGTAACTAACTGGCTCACAACTACTTTGGAGAGTGTGTTGCTTATTATAAGAGATATTTTGTTTTAATTTGTTCTGTGACCTGTGAATGCTACTAAAGTTTTGTGTGACTTCGTTTCTTAAAATATAACGAGTGACGCAAGGTTCCTACAAAACACGTATTTTACTGGAAGATAGCATGTCTCTCAATGGAAATGGAGCACATTTATTACAAAGTCTCCTTAATGGGAGAACCATACGGATAAAAGCCAATGGCGGTAAACTCTGGAAAGGACCGATACAAAACGTTTGTTACATGAGTTGTCAAGCCTTACTATCAGTTATGTAATCGAACGTTGTCGTATACTCCTTCAGAATGTATAATATCGGAGATAGCACAATTTCAAATCGGTGCCGTCTTATTAAACCCCCGTATTTTATTTTAGAATTACCAGTTTTTGAATTATTTATTTGTTACATGATACTGTGAAACACTCATTTCATCTAATACGCTACTGATATTAGTCTACCCAGTCTTGGCGCTAACCACTGATAAAGAAAGTATTTTTTGTTCAACTGCTTCCTTTGTTGTTATTTTGGGTGTGGTTTGACAATTCCTGTATATTAACCAATGTTTGTGTTTCCGTTGAGATCATCTAAATTCATCTCCTAGCATTAAGATAACACCCTGGTATTAGTTTAAAGCGAATGCAAACCCACTTTCAATCACAAAAACAATTTTTGATTCATACTTCTTAACATTGTGAAGTTGGTTTCACTGAAAATGTTCTCAAGTCAAAATAGGTGCGACTTCTGGGCTTGTCAGTTTACTATTGCTCAAGACCACCCTCCACAGTTTTACTTGTCACGGCATGTCTTAGTCTCAAGGAATAACGAACTTTCAGTTTTTTGCAAGGCCAAAATTACTTGTCGTGTGAGTAAGGAACAAGTTGAGACCAATTTTACAGCAGGGAGGAGTCGAAGTCAAAATTTAGCTTCTTGGAGTGAATGTGGGTTTATTGCCACTTTAAGATGTTGTTTAGTGTTTTAATAGCTGTAGTGTTAAGTGTAACATCTAAGTAGAATATTCTGTATATTAGTTGTAATTCTTCACTTTATTTGAAAGTAATGGTGACCGTCCTCATTTGGTTTTAATATATGAACGAAAGGATGTGTTTGTGTTTGTTCACTCACCAGCAGCCATCACAGTGGCAGACGTACACTGTACCAGTGTAATAATTGTACTATCAGTTGTGCCTGTTTGTTTGGGAGCATACTCAAGGCACTTCTTTTGCTTTCGCCCAGCGTCCAATGGTATGTCTACTAATGAATCCTCTTGCTAATGTTAACTTCATAAAAATATTCAGTATATGAGCAGTGGCGAATTTAAGGGGAGGGGGGCAAGGGGGCCATGGCCCCCTCTAAATTTCTCCCAGATTCCATTTGGCAGTTCAGGGGGTGGGGTGTGAATGTCTGATGGGCAAAA
This sequence comes from Phoronis australis, assembly GCA_002633005.1. NCBI lineage: Eukaryota > Metazoa > Phoronida > Phoronidae > Phoronis > Phoronis australis. Next base: position 198,025 of record NMRA01000224.1, on the reverse strand, counting down.
TCCTGGCTAATACTCTGCCCTGGTCTCCCCTAACTCAAAATCCTGGATCCACCCCTGATGAGTAATGTATTTAGACAGCAAATTTTCTGTTGAAACGATAATCATTTTGCACTGCTTAACAACCTCAATTGTCGGCAGTCATATCTTGTTTCAGGAACATTTAAAAAAATTATCTTAGTAAATGAATTATTATAAAATTGCTCAAAAACCTACAATGATACCATGTTTTATACGTAGTTCTCAAAAAAGTTGAGGAGTTTCATCAAAACTTGTTTGGATTTGTCAATGTTGTGCAATAAACTTAAAAAGATATCAGAAACAAAAATAAATCATTTGACATTTGCCAGAAAAGTTTGCTTTAAAATTTCGCCAATTTAGGTGAGAAGGTACTAGTAGTGAACTGAAAGCATGTTTTGGGCAAATAAAGCTTAAACTATTTTCGTCAACAGTACATTAGCAAGGAGACTCATCAGGACAAGTACTATGGCCAATGTGTGTGTTTTTACCACTTTAAGGCGGCGCTGTTTGGGGCTGTTATAACAGGACGCTGTTAGAGCATGTCCAGGTATTTGCTACGTATTACCTTATGGTAGTTACGCTGTGAGGCATTTTCTGAACATGGTCTTGTCTGGCGTGTAAGGCATACAGAGGGTGTCTGTTAAAGATATCTCATGAACCCCAACCAAACTAACCCAGTGTTACCCATAGAGCCGTGTTCAGTCTTGACGGTCTATAGCCTGGATGTTGGACGTCTGCTACCACTTGACAACCTCGTCATGTATTATCGCCAGGTGAGTTGCTCGAGGCATTGCATGCTCATGCTTTCTTGTGCCGCTGCTACCCTTGATCGGTCGCAATTGCTATGACAACGACCCGAGTTGCTATGACGACAATGTCCCAAATTTCTACAAGAAAGGCCCATGTTGCTATGACCACGGCCCGAATTGCTATGGCAATGGCTCATGTTGTTATGACAAGGCCTTTGTTGCTATGACAACAGCCGCAGTTGCTATAACTGCTAATGAGAACTACCAGGCATTTTTGTGCTTTTGATCATGACATTCCCCTAATGTTTTAATGCTCGATTTTGACTTTTTGAGATATCTTGACTGACACTTCTCTGATAGTGCTTGGAGAACTCTACACCTCACGGCTACTTGGATTGTTTGGAAAATATGAAACCAGTCATTTGCATGTTGTACTTGCTTTGATGTTGTACCTTTGTTTTGTAATTAATTTATTTCGTAGTCCCTTTGTCTGGCATTTCTTTTCTGAATGTGCGAAATGTCTTCACTGCACCTACATTGTATTCCAGGTATGTTGACTGCGACAGTCGGCCAAGTGTTCCGCTATCAATTCAAGAAAGACCTTTTCTACGATCAGGAAGATGGGGACACTCGTAACTTACTTTTAACTGTAAGCACCATTGCTGGAACATCCCTTCCCAAGAATTTCTGGCTGACTTACGACAAGAAGCGACAAGAGATTATTGGTCTTCCACTTGAGAGGCACGTGAAGAAGTACCAGTTTTTTGTGACGGCAATCGATAAAGATGCACAGTTAGAGAGGAGTCCATTTGACATCAATGTGCAGGAGGCCGGCAAGAGTGACGCAGTTAAGGATGCTACGTTTGAGTTTGCCATGAGGCTGAATATCGACTATGAGACGTTTATGAATGACGTCCACATGCAGCTGGAATTCTTGACGAAACTGGCGAGTGTGTTTGGCGAAGATGATCCAGGTAAACTGGTCATTACTAGTTTAAAAGAAGGGTCGGTCATTATCAGTTGGACAAACTCCTCTTTGACCTCTGACCAGTGTCCAGTCCGAGCGATAGCCAATCTGCTTGGAAAGGTGATGTATGTGAACAAGACCTTTACAGCAAATATGTTGGACAAGATGGGTGACTATGAGATCATGTCTGTCTCGTTGCAACCCAAAGGTGCTTGCATGAAGAATAGGACGGGTTTCAAGCCAGTGACATGGGCTCCCGCCGTTGCTATGACAACTCCTGCCGTTGCTATGATAACTCCTGCCGTTGCTATGACAACTCCTGCCGGATATGAAGAGGAGTCTAAATCTGGCGACGAAAAGGACAAGTGGGTTGTGACCGTGGTGCCGGCGGTGGTGATTGCTGCCATGTTGTTGCTGGCCGGACTCATAGCCTTCATTTTATACCGCAAGAAACGAAAAGGCAAGATGTCTGATGAAGATCAGAATACGTTTATCAACAAAGGTATTCCTGTCATCTTCACTGATGAGATGGATGAGAAGCCGGAGAATGCTACCAAGCCATTAATCTTGGAGACTGAGAAACCACCCGCCTACCACACTGACAGCTCAGCGGAGGACAAACCAATGGAGGACTCGTCATCTCGGCTTTACCAACCACCGCGACCACCGTCGGGTGATGAGAGCTCACGGTCGTCTCGTCCTCGCACTGAACCCTCCTATCAGCCTAGTCCTCCGCCTTATGTTCCACCATAATGCGGCAGCTACATTGTGTTCACGTGCTCCGTTAGTTATGCCATATGATATTAACTACTTGAACTTAGTGGTGTTAAAGACTCAAATTGTACAGTCATTGCAGTGTTCGCCCCATAATTCCAAACTCAGGGTCCACTGGTTCTGCCTTCCGAAATTTTTGGGGTCCAATTTCAATTTCTTGGTGTCCATCAAAAGAGGATTAAAATCATTTCTCCAGTGCAGAATAACGAACAATGTATATTTGACAGAGACACACCTCAGTGCTTCTTGAATGGAAATGAAAGGAAGATAATCAAGAAATGAAACCGATGGTTGTATATTTTTCAGTTTTATTTCTTACAAATTTTCAAGGTTGTGTAAAATGCGACGCACCCGTTTACACAATATGCGTCTTCATTTAGCATAATTACTTCACGTGATGCTAGAGAGCAGCATCGGACGAACATTGCAGTTGAAAGAAAAAAATGACTTGCTTCGTCCTAGTGGTGGAGAAAACTTGGAAACTTGATTAAAATAAAGCCCACGGATTGAATATTACGCAGTATATTTTGTCAATTGCTCTTGAGAAAATATTGCGTCAATTTTTATGCAAGTTACAGTAAATTTTCGGCTTTATTGATATTCAATCGCGTGCTTGTTTTGGTTTTATGGGCATGAGAGTCTATGTTTTTCTTGAATGGAGGAGAGTTGTCGCTACTTCGTTAACGCTTTTGTAAGTCAGGTGTTAGTTTTTGCCTAGTGGTTTAGGTAAAAAGAGCAACCTCTTTGTTTCTAGGAATTTACGTTAACTGCACTATATGTTGTTTCAGGGAAAGCAACTTAAATTGCATAAAATGCACCCAGTATGTTTTTTGTAAAAGAGGTGATTTCTTACTAACGATGAACATTAAAGCACAGCAATTAATTTAGGATTTGTCATCAAGTAATATGCTCTCATCCAGGTGAGTAAATGGGAACTATATTAATGGGAACAATTCCGAAAATGAGCAGTTTCAGAAATTGTCGTGGTAATACTGAAAACGATAAACGCCATGGAAATTGCAAGTAGAGGTTATGTTGTGTTAGGTTTGTTGCGATGCTGAGAGCTAAATGTTTGGTTCATCATCCATGTGGTGTACAGTTGATTTAAATTATTTTACTTTTATTATATGAGATTTTAATTTTAATTTTAATTGTAAATTCATGGTTTTATAGACATATACAGATGTAATTGTCCACTTTCAGTGAGAGATGTAGCTATAGTACACTGCTTGGTCAATGATTTAGAAAATATCCTTTGAATTTTATGGCACTCAAATGTTTGGGTTTGTATCTCAACTGCTTTTATACATTCTTTGGTGTGTAGCTGAGATGACTGCATTGATCGTAGACTGAATTATGTAAATCTTGAACTGGCGTTGTAATACAGATCAGTCTGCACGCCTCTGAATTATGTTTGTTGTTTCTGAATTATTTGCCAATCTTGTGTTGTTGTGGAGTGTGCAGCCTCTCCATCATTGCTGTATAGGGTAAAAATGAACCCCTTTTTAATAGATGTTCGCATCTCCTTGGTCATAACCCAGAGCATGGAATGTAATATCTGTTCTCGAAACTCAACTCCAAAGCTGACCATACATTTGCATGACACACATCGAGTAAACTTGCAAATCTGTACTCCAATTGTACAGGGTGATTGGTCGAGTCTAGTTTGAGTTCAGAAGTTAGATCCTGGACCCATTATTTGTTCCTGCATATGGTCGAAAGATTGCACATTTCTTCTGTTATGTCCAATTGTTTATTGTAATAAACATATTCGTAACAATTATCGTACCAATATTTCTGCTATCCAAGCTCACTTAAACTGTCAATGTTTGATAGTTCAGTATCTATCAATGTTTGATAGTTCAGTATCTATCAATGTAACAGCCATTGTTTTTCTTTGCACGATGTCTTGTTTCGTAGCAATGGTTGAAAAAGTTATGGCCATGTAAGTATAGTAGTCTAAGTGTGTAGTTTGTTTTGATGGACTGGTAGGCTTTAGAATTAGTTATGGGTCGACATGTTGTCTTGTCTTTGCTGTGATTTAAATACTCGTTCTACTAAGTTTTTTAAATCTTGTAAAACCTGCCTTTAAATGTTTCTCTGATGTTGTTAATGGTGTCTGAGCATGGACTTTAAATTTATACAGTGTAGAAAAAACAAATTTTTCATAAGAATTACATTTACAGCATATGAGTCCATGGCTAACCAACTCTACCATGTTTTGTCCACATTACTTGATTTGTACAAACATGGGGTAAATTTGACTTTTCAGTGGAATGTAACTGGTTTTTCTCTTGTCACAATTTCTTGAGCTAACTGAAGAACAATTCCACTTTAGTGGAATGTTCTGATACTTGGGAAAATGAGGTGTGACTTTTGACCTTTTAACTGGTCGGTATTATTTGCTGAAGTATCGCTGCTGTTTCTGGTAAGCGATACCTCTTGTGTGTTCTACTATATAAGTTCATATATTCCTACTGTCTTATGTCATAGAAACATTTCACAATAAATATATAATTTAGTTACACATTTTGTTTGTACATTTGTTGCACACAAGCTGTCACACTCAACCGTTGTGTTCACATCTACCATTTCTAATTATTACCAGCATGTCTGAGGAGAAAACCCAAGTTTTCATGAAAATTTGGTAAGAGTGAGGCCCATCTCGAATAAAATTTTATATCTTGACCTAGAATCATTTGTGTGTCTGCTAAAACTACGTTGCGTCAAAAGTAAGTATGAGAAATACTTGAACTGGAGTTGAGAGCTTGCAGTTGTCGGAACTTTCAAGCCCATGTCAGGCCCTTGTTTTTTTCCCGACCATTATTGATTTTAAAAATGATAATACGTGGTGATGTGTTATATTTATTTTCGTAGGTCAAATACCTGCCACTGTCGGGAACGTGTTCCGATTCAGAATTCCGAAAGACACTTTCATCGATGCCGAGGATGGCAACACTCGCAAACTTGCCGTTCTCGTCACAACTCTGGAAGGTACAACACTACCAAGGAACTTTTGGCTAAAATACAATGCGAAGAAGCAAGAGTTAATTGGTCTTCCGATGGAGAAAGATATCGGTCTGTATCAACTGAAGGTGTCAGCAATGGATTCTAGCGAAGCGTTAGTGAGGACAGCACTGGACATCATGGTATTAGCTCCTCGTCCTGGTGAGCAAGAGGCCATCAGTCATGAGTTCACCATGACCTTAAATATTGACTACGATACGTTTGTCAATGACGTCCACATGCAGCTCGATTTTCTTAGGAAGTTGGGCAATTTGTTAGGTAACAAAAATGGTAATAACTTGCAGATCACTGGTCTCAAGCGTGGCTCCGTTATTCTCTCGTGGACCGACACATCACTAGGTGGCGATAGCTGCAACTCCGAAGGCGTGGAAGGTCTCTTGAAGAAGCTGATGTATCCCAATGGCACATTTACACCTGAAGCGAAGGAAATGATGCACCCATTTGAATTGTCGTCCTTGGCACTGGAACCCAAAGGTTCTTGCCAAGGGGAATTCGAGCCTGTTTCATCTGTTCCGATACCAAGAACAGAACCTGAGCCTGAGCCGACCACAGCTAAGCCTGGGAAAGGAGGGGAGTCTAAAGGTGATGACGATGACCTTGTTGTTAAAGTTTTACCAGCAGTCATCATTGTAGCTTTGCTTCTTCTGGCTGGCATTATCGCATGCGTGTTGTACCGGAAACGACGACAAGGCAAAATGAAGACGGAAGAACAACGCACGTTTGTTAACAAAGGGATCCCAATTATATTTGCGGACGAACTAGACGACAAAGCGGAGTCTCCGGCCAGACCACTTATTATGGACAATGAGCAACCCGCGCAGGAACCGCCTGCCTATCACCGCGAGGGATCTAACACGCCGTCGACGCCACCGTCAGACCACAAAGAACCTATAGAAGACGACCCTCCCGAGGACGAGTTAGAAATGGAAAACGAGACGCTGGTGCCAGCGTATCATCCTCCCGACCCCCCCGTGAATAGTGAAGATTCTACTCTTCCCCGTCCACGCACAGAGCCTTCGTATCAACCGAGTCCCCCCCCATACGTACCCCCCTAAAACTTAACACTACACTCTTTGCTAATACTCAACGTTGTTTGTGTTTCTGGGTCTTTTATAGTGATCACCTGGCTTTATCTTTGTTTGATCAATGTTGCTGTCTTGTAAATCATTTTATTTATTGCTGCCATATTTCTGCTGATTCCTGTATTTGGTGCCATGTTGTACTAGGTCAAAGTGTAAAGGGCAGAGGTCAAATCTTCACTCTGGAGCTTCCATTTTAAACAATTTGATCATGTTTCAGACTGTCTTGCCAGTAAAAAAAGATGGTAATGAACAAATTTTAATTGTATTAAAAAATATCACAATTATATATTGACTAGAGCATAACCATTAGTGTAGATTCATAATACTCACAAGGTACTCATTTATAGAGCAGTTTCAAATCTTTGTTGAACATTGGGCAAGTTTAATCATGATTTGATTTAGGTGTTCTTAGTTTGTTAAGTGTATATGACGGTGGAATTGTTGGGCATGTTGTAGCTTCTTACCAAGTTATCTGTGTCACTATCAAAGGTATTAAGTATGTTAAGAATATTGTGGAATAGTAGAGAAGTAACAAGAACATAGATATCTATATATTTACTTTTGTATACTGAATACATGTTAGTATTGGTTGATGCCAAGTGTATACAGATCTCCCCCCCCCCTTGCGACTCCTCCTTGCCCCATTTTCCCCTAGTTTTAGAACCTCGTGTTGTATAACCCTCACCAAGTAAGCCTGGACTGATATACCATGTGTTACGTTTCGTTGAGGTCAATCCAAGGGACAGATCCCATGTTGAGGTCAATCCAAGGGACAGATCCCATGTTGAGGTAATCTTAGGGACAGATACCATGTTATTTAGTCATCAGGGGGTGCTCCAGTCACTACTGTTGTCTCCCGGAATTAAACGATGTCGTCAAAATCGACTAATTTCACGAGTCTATGTTACTGTAGTTCACCAGGGAACTACAATTAATCAAGATTTGAACGATTTATGAACAAGATTTGAATGATAAGTGAATCATCAAAGAATGAGCTCACGCATCAATGCAACTATTAGGTTCTGAAGTAGTTATGGTGCCATGACGGGCGATGAAGAGAGATAACCACTTATTCTGTGTAAGAGGTCTATGTTTTGTTTACGTAATATATCCATTTGTCAGTCAGTGTTACGAAAGCAAGGCCTGTTGTAGGTGGTTTGAAACAAGATTAAGGGTCATTGAGATGGTCTATTGTGCAGACTATGACAGTTAGTGGACCTGTAATAACCTGTGTAGGTGTTGTAGAGTTTGTAGTCAGGTATATAACAAGAGGGACTGTGTTGGGAATGAACTAGCTCTGGTTCTTCTCGGTTTCATTATGAACACGAGATGTGGCATTTAAAGTCAACTTGGACTGCCAAAGTTTTCTTATGAATATGTGTGTTCATATTCAGTTAAAGGTTACAATACACTTCTATGATTTTTCAAAACACGATTTTCGATTTTATTGTGCATTGCACTGAAGAATTTCCAGACACAAGTGCAAAACATTCGATAAAGTTACTTCGACCGCAGTGACCCCAACAAGCTGGTCCTGGGACCATCATACTTTGTCTCTGAAGACAATATTAATTTGGAGAATCGCATCTCGGCAATGATTGACAGATCCAAGTTAAATGTGACTTGGGAAAATGACCAACAACGGTAGAAGAGTTGTAATAGGAAGACTTGAGTTTGCATAAAATCAAAACCAGTGGTCAGCATTTTTTACATTCATCATGCTACTCCTCAGCTGTAAATGCATTATACTAAAAAGATATGGTCATTTGTCCCATTCTATGGCAGATTGTTACTAAGTGCAAGATTAAATTCTACACTCGGATAACTCGCTCATNCTTCTCGGTTTCATTATGAACACGAGATGTGGCATTTAAAGTCAACTTGGACTGCCAAAGTTTTCTTATGAATATGTGTGTTCATATTCAGTTAAAGGTTACAATACACTTCTATGATTTTTCAAAACACGATTTTCGATTTTATTGTGCATTGCACTGAAGAATTTCCAGACACAAGTGCAAAACATTCGATAAAGTTACTTCGACCGCAGTGACCCCAACAAGCTGGTCCTGGGACCATCATACTTTGTCTCTGAAGACAATATTAATTTGGAGAATCGCATCTCGGCAATGATTGACAGATCCAAGTTAAATGTGACTTGGGGAAAATGACCAACAACGGTAGAAGAGTTGTAATAGGAAGACTTGAATTTGCATAAAATCAAAACCAGTGGTCAGCATTTTTTACATTCATCATGCTACTCCTCAGCTGTACATGCATTATACTAAAAAGATATGGTCATTTGTCCCATTCTATGGCAGATTGTTACTAAGTGCAAGATTAAATTCTACACTCGGATAACTCGCTCATAAAATAAATACTTGATGAAGGTCATTTTTATAGTTTTGTAAATGTTTGACTAAACTGAACAGATTACTCCTGAAATTAATAAGCCAAAATTGTTTTCAAATGAAAAGTCCTGTTGGTACTAAGATATAGGTGCAATGTGACAAGCATTTTAAACATATCGGGAAGAAAAGGCACCGAGTATTAATAGTACATGTATTGTGTAACGTTTCCAAGAAACTCAATGTTAAAATTCTTCCATTATAAGGTCCTTCAGAAGTTAAATCGCCCAATACTCACAATACTTAACACAGGTCTGCAAATTAGGCCAAAAAAGCTAAGTTGGTCCTGCTTTGTACCCAAGCTTATTTTAAGATATTGCGTTCACTGACCAATAAACCTCCCGCCCGCATTATTTAAGCAAGGGTCTTTAGTTCCATTTGACAAGCTGCACAAAGGCATGTAAGGTTTGGAATGCCATGACTTAACAAGCTATGAGTAAGAAAATCCAGCATAATTTATGCTCGCTCGTTTTAGGAGAATCTTAATCGAAAAAGTGAGAAACTAAAAATCACAACTATGCTTTTTTGGCCCGAGATACACAAATGAGAAATTTTCACGAAGCGTGAATGAATATAAAAAAACTTCATCACAATGTAAAATTCACAAATACTTAATTCCTCTGACAACCATTGGTTGAAACACAGTACTGGCCTCATTAGGAAAATGGTTGTGAGATGTAAAATCGAGTGGGCCAACCCTGCTAACACCTGATATTGTAACACATGTAATGACCAGCGAGTAATGACCAGCGAATAACGACCGTTAACATTGTCAGCTCAAATGAACGTCAGCTAATAAACTTATGGCTACATGTTTACACGAGATCACGTAAAGTTCATGACCAAGACTGATAGCGATGATTCTACCGTGAACACTGTGACCACAGGGAATAATGGGGACTCTAACATGGATACTGCGACTAAGAAGAATGAATAATAATGGTACTACCAAGAACACTGCGACCAAGGGTAACATCTGCAGTTCTATCATGGACGCCATGACGAATAGCAGTGGTATAGTACCATGGCAACAATGTGGATGTAACCTACAAACAATAGCAGTCTTCTTGGTGAAACTTATGAGTATCGCGAGATGCGCAGAAAACGCTACATGGAAGTCGTCCAATAGGGTGATGGCAAGTGTCATGTGACCATGTCGTAGTAACTACACGAAGAAGTCCTTCAACAGGGTGATGCGAAGCTTCTCGGCCATATTCATTTGATTCTCCAGATCCTGTCAACAGATGTCCTCACAAATAATTGATCAATACGAAACAGCTGAGTACACAACCCATTACACACCAACATAACGTAGTTTTCCCACAATCGATGTTAATTTTATTTTAATAATTTGCAGCTTGTAACAGCCCAACATGACGATCAATGACTTGTCGAGACAGTTACACATTAATTTCCTTTGAACTCGGCCATCAAGGCAGTGAATCATGAGTTGCTATGTGTATCTATTACTTTTGCCACGTACTGTGACAGTTAGCTGAGCATGTTTAACAAAACATTAAGTTCAACAAATCGACAAATCTACAAATAAACCTTATTTAAAACATAACTGCATACCACACCAGTAGCATCAAGCAATTTTTCCATCTCATTTACTGCAGTAGTAATGCAAATAGTGGTTTAACCCCACATATTTTCACACTTAGTGTTCTTTCTTGGCCTTGGTTTACTTAAACCATACAAGTAAGGCCTTGCTCTCTTAAAACCCATCTACTGTGACCTAATAGGCCACACCACACACGCGTACACATCTTATAACTTTGTACTGCTCAACTTAATTTTACCAAACTTATTCAACAGTATTTGTTATTTTTTTCCAATCTTGAATTTTACTTGTTCCCTGACTAACCATTGCTCGGTCAGCTTGAACGAGTGCAGATGAGTAACGTGAATCAGACTTGTCGGAAATCTTTAATGAAAAGTATGTTGGGCCAGTCACCTTTTCCACGATGAATTGCTTTGGGTAAACATTGATGTGCAAGATTGAATGTGCTTTCAGTAAACATTGATGTGCAAGATTGAATGTGCTTTCTAGTGAGTATCATAATTCAAGCTAGCTATTCTTAGTCACCAAGGAAAAGTTATTTTCTTAAATCAATTGGTGATTAAAATAAACATATCTCTGACCTGTTAGCGCACCGGTCATGAAGAACACCAAAAAGTATTGTCGCATTGCTAACAAGGAATATTCTAATTGTGGCATTTTAAATATGGAATGTCCAAAATGGTGGGATGATATTGTCCAAGCTCGAGTAAGATTGTCCAAGGTTGAATAATATTGTCCAAGCTCGAGTAATATTGTCTAAGGCTGAATAATATTGTCCAAGCTTGAATAAGGTTGGGTATGTTTAAAGGAGAGTGCCGTCTTAATCGGTCTATATCCACATCACCTCGTATACGGTCGATCTTACTTCGCCGAGTGGTGTCGCGTTAACCAGTGAGGAAGGTGAGAAACGACGCAGCGACGTCAGTGGTTCTTCTGCAAAGTTCATGCAGCTACGGTGTGGTGTATCGATCCCGCTTACGCGAACTATGAAGCCGTGAGAAAAGCGGTTATATCGCTTTTTCGATTTCCTCGAGAGCCCATAAGGCTTTGGAAGTGGCTCGAGGCAGTGAAGAATGAAAAATATGTCGTTAATACCAAGTATGAGGACGTGAATTATCTTGTCTGTGGCCGGCATTTTGTTGACAGTGATTTCACTGACGAATGCCAGCTTACCAAACAACTCATGCCAGGGCAGAAAAAGAAACTGAGGCTAAAGTCAGATGCTGTGCACAGTGTGTTTGCGTTCGGCAGGCAGGAAACAAAGAAATGCGGATCAGTTGTTGATCAGTTTTATATAACCTGTTTGATGACGTATTCGTTAATCAGGCTTCTGTTTGGTACTCTGGGTGTATGATGTTTTCTCCAGTTCTTTTTCCCAGGCCTAAAATCGTCGTAAGCACACATCTGTTTAGATGCGGTGCAAAATCAGGAACGTCCGTGAGACACATCTGCGCTTCTCCAAAAGGTGTTTCACTTGGGGAATTTTGTGGCAGCAAACGCAAGCATCAGTCGTTTCTGTTATCGTGCAGTTAGCGCACTGACACTATGACAAGTCATTTAAACGGTTTTCAGAACTATCCATATGTTCCATTATCTGTGCCTGTTCATGGCACCTCTCCAGTATTTCTTGATCAGTATATTCCAGTTCCAAAAGATAGCCTGATCGACCTGCGAAGTCTTTGTCGGATGAGCACTCGTCTCAGTCGGGATTGCAAGTTGCCATCTTTATTATTGTGCGTTCTGTTTGCAAATGAATTATTCTGACTCATCCTAACCAATGCTTATATAAAGTGAAAAAGTCTGCCTCTGTAGATAGCATTTGTAATGCCTTTGGAGTGTTTGCGAATGCAGATATTTAGGAACCCAGCCTGAACAATCTTTATTTAGATAACACTTTCGAATTATTGTTACTGTACAATTTTCGCCATGACGGTTCTCTGGAAGGGGAGCCTGAATTCGATGTATTTGTAAGGGTTTTGTATCGGATTTTGATGATTCATTGGTGTAAAATGATGAATTCAAGCGATAAGCTGACACCAGTAAGCGTGTTGTGAACTGCTGAACTGACTGCGATCGAACTTGTGACGCCATTGGTTAATTTCAACACATCCGTCTGCCGTCAGGTGTCATGTAAAAGAACTGTACTTGCTGTTATAGAGTAGAACTACTCATTCTAAATTTATACAAAAAAGATTGTTTTTGGATGGCATTATCCTTTAAGCTAGACTATCAACATGGAGTATTGAAGCATGATGAATTACAGTACAAGGCAAAAGAAATCTGACAAAATACTATTCTCCATCATGACAGCTAATAATTTTAACAAGAAAAATGGCTGAAAAAGACTATTCTGGTGGGAAAACTTTCATTATGGAATGGTTTAGTCAACTTACTACGGTAATTGTCCTGTTAATTCCTCCCCGATGAATTAAGACTTCCGTCATGAAGGGAAATTTGGCATCATTTTGTCCAAATACTTTTGGCTTGTACTGTCAGTGTCATAGGCTACCTCTCTACTGCCTCATACATGTGTTATGGCTGGACCCAGTGACTACAACACTTACCCCCCTGTCCGTGATCTCCGCACGTTCCACCTTCCACGACAGATTCTCCACCTCTGCCTCCAGCTGAGCTTGCTGATATTCAAACTGAAACAACAACCAACATGAATATCAGCTGTCCACAACAAGTTAACACAACCAACATGAATATCAGCTGTCCACAACAAGTCAACACAATCAACATGAATATCAGCTGTCCACAACAAGTTAACACAATCTATGTGAGAAGTCATCATAAGTCAGGTGGCGAAGATTCAACATTGAATTGTAATTTAATCGTGTTGTGGGAGTGACCAATTTTGATATTGATGTCCAGATCAATTTCCATTCCATTCTTAGTTACACGTTTTGCCGTCAGGAGTCTTACAAAGTTACAGCTTATTTGTATCCTTTAAAGTGTTCTATTAAGATATTGGGTAATGGTCTGATATAATGTACATGAATTTTGAGAACTAGTTTTCTTCACTGAATAACGGGCATCAAACTGGTTCTCAAAATACGGGCACGTTATATCAGACTATTGCCAGATATTGTACAAGTAGCTAGGGACTGTTCATGAGATGGAATCTTATAACATTTAACAATTTTTATCTCAACTTTTCGAAAAGAAAATTTGGTTACAGCTGGTATAATTGTATTGTCGATGTCTCCAAACAAAAACGGCTAAGCCCAGCACCTTTTTGAAGCCTTTGCCGAGGCAAGAATCACTTGAGAAAAAATGAATTTGACAAACAAGAAACGAAGTATTAAAAATAAATAAAAATAAAATCCCCCTAAAAAGAATTCAATTCGTAAAAAGAATTTAATCGAATTGAATTCCTAAAAAAGTATATGGTCCCAACCATAGGTGCAAGTTATTGACACAAACGTGCATTGTCAACAGGAGCCCAGAGCAATCAACAGTCGACATGTGATCAGTGAACATTAGCAAAGCAGTCGACATAAGTTTGACATTTTTGTTCTATAAATAGCAGGAGTCCAGCAACATTTGAGAAGCCACCATGCTGAACTACACTCTGCATAGAGGAGGCAGTGTGGCCTGGATGATAAGTGCCCGCTTTCTTTACTCGAGGTTGTGAGTTTGAGTCCCACCAGGTTACACCGCTAAGCCCTTGAGCCAGGTTTCTAGCTCCTCATCTTGGTTTTAACCACACATTAATAAAGCATAAAAAGTTCCAGGTGATCAGTGCAATGGGCCCACATGCGAGGCCTGCACATGTCTGATACAACGTGTCACAGACCGCTTGCAATTGTTTTTTTACACTCAGCATACTTTTATTCATTGTCAACTAGATTACAAGACAGCAGCCTTGCGGCCTGAAACAGAAAACAACACTGCAGATTGAGTGACAATTCACACATACACTGGTGAAACTCTCAATTTTTTGGCTCTCAAACCTGTCTTTATAGGCTACAAACAACAAAGTAACTCACCAACTCCTTGCGACCACATTTCTCCATATGGTAGGCGTACGGATAGGTATACTGGAGAGTATAACGACACTAAAACACAAAGTAAGCAAACTTTCAGTAAAAACAAATATTTGTCTTTTCATGACACATGTTTTTTTTTGTAAAATTAACAAAATGACTTTATTATCACATTACAAACAAATTCCAGACTTTGTGAAAATTGAAAACTGTGCTGTGCTAAATAGGGTTTCCTTTTTTCTAGTGGCATGACAGTCACTTATCAGTCCAAAGCAATTCATAAAATGCAGCCAAAATTTTCAAACCTTGGTGAAGTTGTTGAAAACAGTGATATAAGGCGCAGGAAGTATAACATCACGCTGTCCAGGTGTAAAGACATTTACCAGACAATAGTCGGACATAATGTGCACACATTCTGAGAACCAGTTTGATGCCCACAATTCAATGGAGAAAACTGGTTCTCAAAAGGCAGTAACGTTATATCCGACTATTACCCATTTAGCATGCTTTGAAACTACTGCATCACGGTTTGCAAAATTTCATTCAAAACAACCCGATACCGGAGATGCTTGACCGCAAGAAATTCGTAACTTTTTGAAAACTGACAGAGCTACGTCGACTTTACACAACACATGTTAATGGCCACGTATGCTGCCTTTCTCAATTAGTCCGCTGCTGTGACGAGGTCAATCGACACGTACCAAGAGGTTAGAGAGAGGGGATTTATACGCAAGCGGTGAAAGTTCAAGGACATCCAGACAAAGCTCACCCTTTTCAACAAGTCCAGAGCTGTGACCAGATACTGCCAGTCGATCCACGTCCCCTCATTCTTCATCACTTTGTTTTCTATCCTGTCAACTATTTTCTTTCTAGTGTCTTCTTCAAGGCGTAAGGATTTTGCATGATTTTCCCACTGCAAGACCAACTATGAGTTATGAACTACAAATGAGTCTTAATTTCGTAACTGCACGAATATTGAAATTCACTCAGAAAACACATCAGTCGAGAGCAGTTTTTCAATCACACATCACTGCAGTCCTCAGAGATTGGCGATACACAAAATTTTACCTATTGCTACGACTGAAGCCTTTCTTTGACATTCAGAAATTTTACAGTAGATGCACATCACAGCACAAAATGTCTTTGGTCAGGTAAACCACAGACGTGAATATGAAAATTAAGGTTTTCACGTAAATTCAACGAATCTGGTGCACATCTATCATTTGAACATCTGTTGTTGCTAAGCTACAACAGAGTCAGTGAAGTCACTCCGATGTCCCAATTCTGACAGAAACCATGTGGCTTCAGACATTGAGATAACATTACCAATGAGCATATTAATAAGTAGCACAGACACAACATACTAACCCTTTCAAAATAAAACAGGTATTTTTTTAGTGCTTCTCTTGCTTTGTGAGTTGAGTCATTAGCTACGTTCGGATTCTCTTTGTATCGACTACATTCATAATATTCACTGCCATGGGCCTTCCAGTCTGGAACATGCATAAATATCTAGGTTAGAAGTGAACAGATTGTAGCCATCAGTTTGTAATAATCAGTGTGTAATAATACAAACCGATGATCGGATAACTGAAACAACATTTTAAATCAAAAGTAAGATTTTAATTCTGATTTTATTAAAACAATCAAAAGCAAGCACAGGGCAAGTGCAGAGGGACGAACAGACAATTTTCTAAGAACAATGGTTAATAACACTAGGCACTAAACGTCAATAGATCAACATTTGCCAGTGTAATACCAATTCTTCTAGCAACTCAATTCACACACTCAAATAATTTTGCTATGCACATCTTCTCCAGTAGTGCGTACATCTCCATATTACAAGATTTTAACAGTTTGAACACACACAAGAATCTTCAAAAAATTTGCACTAACAGTGCGTGACTATGAAAACAGTAGGGATGAAGAGAACTACCCTACTGGAGCTGAAGAGAACTACCCTACTGGAGCTGAAGAGAACTACCCTACTGGAGCTGAAGAGAACTACCCTACTGGAGCTGAAGAGAACTACCCTACTGGAGCTGAAATGATAAAGATCATTCCAAGAATTTAACATCAGAAACTGGTGACAATATTAAGAAACTAGAGCACATCTGGGCTTACTATAAAAAACAAACATTCCCTCATCCTCGTTGACATCCCAAAGTTTTCAATTTGAAATTCCCAACACTGTAAAGTTGAATCAATAAAAGAGTAATAAGAGTGAACTTACCTCCAAGACACATCCAACAGAAGTCAAACTTGCACTTTGAACACTGCATGTGATTACAACCTCCATTCTTCTCTATACAAACATGACACCGAGGACACTACGCAGAAAGACAACATTCCTAATTATCATCACCAGTACTTTACAAAACACGCACCTTATTGATGATGTAGAAATTGGTAAAAACACTTTTCAGTTCAGTAAAATTATTTATTAAAAATCATTAGCTTTCAAGCCTTGATAGGTGGGGCTCTGCATAATGTATGATGACAAATGGCGCGAAAGGCTTTCTGCAACTACTTTGTAGTTCTGAACGGGGACCCATAGATAATCTCGCCATGACAACATCCTTCCAATGTAACACAGTAGATATTACAGAACTTTGCTGGGACTTCCCGTGTAACAGGTTTACTCACATCTTTTGTATTTGCACTAATATAGTTGGCAGTCTCAGAGTCATCAGCGCACTTCGTCAACCACTTTTTAATGACATCACAGTCTGTAGGGGCATGGTAATCAATG
The DNA here is from genome assembly GCA_002633005.1 of Phoronis australis. Taxonomy (NCBI): domain Eukaryota; kingdom Metazoa; phylum Phoronida; family Phoronidae; genus Phoronis; species Phoronis australis. The sequence continues at coordinate 180,695 of NMRA01000224.1, read as the reverse complement.
CCACACCTGAAACTATTAACGACACCAAGGATTAAGAGAGTACTGGAAGAAGTATATAGTCATGTGACACGATATTGACATTGGCTTCTTCAGATACTTCAGAGGCCTCACAAAAACATTTTTTGAATAACCAGACGAGAGAATTACCTGAGCTAGATTGTTGAACAAGCATGTGTTAGATATGAACACAGTGATGCTGTGTTAGATATGTACACAGTGATGCTGTGTTAGATATGTACACAGTGATGCTGTGTTAGATATGTACACAGTGATGCTGTGTTCCCATAAATGTAAGTTATTAGAAGCGTTGGTCATTAAATCTGAGAGTACGCGAGTTTACTGCCAAGACACAGGGCAAAAATGCATTCTCAAAATGTATCCCCAGTCATTTGTGTCTGAGCCTCCCATAGAGGGCGTTGTACATTATGATTAATGAGACTGATCAATTTCAAGATTTCCTGATTTTTTGGTGGGTGGGAGCCATGTAATAGCACATCAAACAAAAGAACATTCATGTTAAAATGTCCTAGGTGGGGACTCAACAAAAGGCGGCGTTACACCACAAACAAAAGAACATTCAGGTTAAAATGTCCTAACTGGAGATTCACAAAAAGAAGGTGTTACACCACAATTCATATTAAAATGTTCTAGCTGGAGACTCACCAAAAGGTGGTGTTACAACACATACAAAAGCACATTCATGATACACTATCCTAGCTGAAGACTCACCAAAAGGCGGTGTTACACTGTTTACACTGAACCCTCTTAGCTTGCTTCTCACTCGCTCGTACGATGGATGAACAGTTGGGACCAGGACAGAACCTCAACTCTGGATGACTCTGTTGACAAGCAGTGGTAGATACATGGTAAATGTAACATCACAACTCTTTCAAAATCCAAAAATGGCGCCTATGCTGTTTTGAGAAACTGTCAAATGCAAAATAGAATTGTAGCACAATGTCTGTCATAGTTTTAGAATAATCCTCAAATCAGCAGACACGGCAACATTTACAAAGGCTTAACAAAATTAATACAAGCTATTTTTAGATTCAATTATGTTTCATGCCAGTACATTGACAATATATGTCGAAAAAATATGCTTTGCATTTTTTTTAAGTTGCATACAAACTTGCTCCTATTGTCTACCTCAACATAATCACTGAAGGCAAATCTCTGATACTTGTCTCTGGTGGCTGATTCTTTTACAAGGTCAAGGACAAAGTCCTCAGGTGCCAGGATGTGACAGTCTTGGCCCATACACTCCAGCCCTGTTGATGTACCTTGACTAACTTGTACCTAGTGAAGGACAATATTCATAATTTTAATTCCGATATTATTTTTTGTTGTTGAAAGCACGACTGTATACTACACATTGACTGACCTTCACCATCAGGTCACGACCTTCACCATGCACTCGCGACCTTCACAATGAAGTCATGATCTTCAAAATGGAGTCATGACATTCACAACGAGGTCATGACCTCAACGTAAATAGAAGTCACGGCAGCACTTCGCACAGATGAAAATAAACATGAAAATAACAAAGCAGCCTCACTTTCAGTTTTCAAGGTACTGATTAAGACACCAAGTACTTTTCATTTTGAAATTACACCAGCACTTTTCGTTTTGGTATTCGGTACAATACGACGACTCTTACCAGTACCAGCCATGGCTGGCCCGAGTAATACGAAATTAACTAAAATATTGTAAAAGGGAGGTTGAATTCTCATTCTATTATGCTACAGAGGTTCATAACCGACAAAACAAGAATGGCGATTCGTAACACATAACACATAGGTCTTGTAGCTTGAATGTTTCAGTGATCCAGTTGCAGGTAGATGTGCGAGAAAAATGATTCACCTACTTGAAAAGAGGACTCACACAGACAACTGACACGTGTATACCACAGCTCCACCTATCGCCCACAGCATCAGCAGCTGAAGTCCATATGCGGCGGATACTATACTGCTGACATGAGTCCTCAATCAATGTAACCCATCTGATATCACTCACAATGTAAAACAGAACCACATAGACTCACAATGTAAAACAGAACCACATAGACTCACAATGTAAAACAGAACCACATAGACTCACAATGTAAAACACATAGACTCACATGGAAGTGCACGGCCCAGCAGTCCTTGCAGAAGCCATGACCACAGGCGAGTTGACGACGGTTCATCTTCTCAGTTTTCTGCAGACAAACTGGACACGTGAAATGTCTGTTGGACATCTTGACCTCCTTAAACGAGTGAAATTGTATAAGATCAGTAGATTTCAAAATAATCAAGACAGACTTCGGGCAAATTCTGTCATATTCTGCCTAAACTAGGACAAACTTCCTGCCAGAATTATTTGGCAATTTTGTCAAACATTTGATGCAATAAAACTTTTGACAAACTTTGTCAGAGTTTCATGTGACTGTAAAATAATGTATTTACATACTTAGTGGTGGTTTTCTGCACCAAGAATGCTGAACTTCAACAATGAACAGCGTATTTAGAAAAGTACCGTACATACAAGGAACTGAATACCGTCAGTATTTCCTAAAGCGTACAAAATGTATCCTTTTGAGAGACTCGCTCCTCCTCCATAAAAAGAACTCTCAAAAGAAAAGTGCAGATATCATTCTCCATTCAGATGATTTTCACCAACAATTTCAAAAAAATTATCTGCTCCACCCAGGGTCTGTTATGTAGGCTTTTTGAAACGTACTTAGGTATGGATAATTACTATGGGCTTGGTAAGAGACAACTTTTAAATTGTCATGCAGCCAAGACCACCTAATTTACAGGGGGCTATAAAAATGCGAAAAAACCTGTTTCAAGTTGAATCCATCTTCTTGAAACACTCAGTACTATGAATGCATCACTGTTGTACAGTTAGATATGGTACAGATGGAATGCCTTCAAGAAGGCTAGTAATTTTTAAGTATGTCAAAAGATGGCTCAAGTCTCCACGGAACATTGTCTAGTGCACTAACAACCAAGCATGCGATCATTACTTCATTAAAAAATGACAGGCGAAACTTCATTTTGTCAAATTTCTCAACAACTTTTTAGGGAAAATTTACTTTGCTTTAAGTATGTTAATTTTGTACTACTAATCAATGTTAGGAAAAATTTTGAGCATTTGCAACAATGGAGTAAGCCTCTGAAAAATAGAAATATGGTAACTTCAAAATTTTTTGTCCTAAATTGAAGCAATGCTAAAGGCCAGCCTGGATAACTGCACAAAACATACATAGCTACACATGTCACCTACATAGGTGGACATGTCACCTACATAGCTGCACATGTCACCTAGATAGCTGCACATGTCACCTACATAGGTGGACATGTCACCTAGATAACTGCACATCACCTAGATAGCTGCACATGTCACCTAGATAGCTGCACATGTCACCTACATAGCTGCACATGTCACCTACATAGCTCCACATGTCACCTACATAGGTGGACATGTCACCTACATAGCTGCACATGTCACCTACATAGGTGGACATGTCACCTACATATGTGCACATGTCACCTAGATAGCTGCACATGTCACCTACATAGCTGCACATGTCACCTACATAGGTGGACATGTCACCTACATAGCTGCACATGTCACCTACATATGTGCACATGTCACCTAGATAGCTGCACATGTGACCTACATAGCTGCACATGTCACCTACATAGGTGGACATGTCACCTACATAGCTGCACATGTCACCTACATAGGTGGACATGTCACCTAGATAACTGCACGTCACCTAGATAGCTGCACGTCACCTAGATAGCTGCACATGCATGTCACCTACATAGCTGCACATGTCACCTACATAGCTGCACATGTCACCTAGATAGCTGCACATGTCACCTACATAGGTGGACATGTCACCTACATATGTGCACATGTCACCTAGATAGCTGCACATGTCACCTACATATGTGCACATGTCACCTACATAGGTGGACATGTCACCTACATAGCTGCACATGTCACCTACATAGGTGGACATGTCACCTACATAGCTGCACATGTCACCTACAGGTTGTGGTTGCTGGGGAAGCAGATGGGAGTCGATGAGAAGTTTCTTAGGGTCACATCTGTGCCTCTGTTCTATATCATCCTTCGCCCACCTGTGTGTGTGAAGTAGTAACTTGGCAAGAGATGGGGTAATCTACAACAGTTAAGAAAACAATGTTTACTGTAAACATTCTCCAGTTTGTAACAGTGAAAATTAACTATTTTGCTCAAGGTTGGAGCTTGTCCCAAATTCTAGAAATGGTCAACATTGGCTGTCACAAAGTCAAGAATTACCGACTCTGTACATTGAAATCATTGTCTGAAATATGGTGAACACCAAACTCGCCCTAGTCCCAATTTCCAGAATCAAGAAAATTCAAAGTTGCCGGGAGTTTCCGCATCCCAAATGTAGAATTTTTACCGTACATATAGTGAAAATCATGTAGCAATAATTAACTCAATCAAGTTTCCCTGGCAGGACATCAGACATTCCCAAAGCTCTATAACTTGGTTGTTTTCATCTCGGTGGTCACTTTCATTTTCACTTAACTCCTACAAGTGAACAAAAATGGCACATACATGACAAGTGAACACACATGGCACATATATGAAAACAATGTACCATCACCCTATAAGTGTAAACGTTCATGAACATTTCATCAACACTATATAATCTATTGCTACCTACCTGTAATCTATTGCTACCTACCTGTAAGCTGCTGCATAGAGCTTCGACACTTTCATTGAGAAGTCTCTCGACATCTTCCACAGCAAGCAGATCAAATTCGAAATATTCTGGGTCATCTGATTTGTTCGGTTGGTCAAGGTCAAGGTCATCGCACTCGTTGTCGTAGTAGTCATCCTGCTCCATATCTGACGACTCGTCGGACTCGGCATCCGAACCGTCGCTTGGTTGACTCTTCATATCTACTGACATAGTTCACACGTGATCTCCACAAGTCTGAAAGTACCCAGAAGTAGACTTAACAGACCAGTTGACGGAGGCTTAAGTACCCGGTTGCATGAAACAGTCCCCATAAGTTCAATAAATCTTTTGCTTATTTGTTTCTCCACTAACAGACGTTATATTTTTCTATCATTTTATCTTTCTTATGACCCCCTCTTTGACTAATGACATTTTCCAATACTATAGCAAAAAACTGAACACTTACCGTAATTAAGTCATAATAATTAGGGACTCAGTCCTTAAATTAAGTGCGTTGCATGAAAAGATCCCTACTTATTTTCAATAACATTGAGAATTCAACTTAAAATTTCCTCTCGATTCATATCAAAGTAAAAATTGACTTGGTAATGAGACTTAAACAGCATAAGAAAGGACAATCGGTGTTTTCACAAGCCCACAAATACGCAGTAGATTTAAGGAACTTAGTTGAGTCCCTTTTTGGGACTATTTCATGTCACCGGACAAAGGATGATAAGACAATAACTTACACAACATTTCGCTCTCACTTTCTTATGCAAATCATCAATTACAGCAAAGTTTCTTCAATTTAGAATACAATATGGCAAAGCACTGAAACTTGTTTTATGAAAAAATTTCAAATTTATAAAAATAAACAGCAAAAAAGTTTTAAGGCTAAATGACTTACTTAAAAGTAGTGAGAGTGTGGTGAGTCAGAAGATTCCATCGTCTCTCTAAGGTGTGACTCATCAGACACTCAATGTTTTTCAGTTAGTGATTTAGCCATGTAAAATCACATTGGAATGCAATGAAAACCCCATTCCATTGCAAAAAAAGTTTACTTCATTATTTGCACCATTTATATTATAGATCTGATATCAACAAACAAATAATGAAATGTTTAGCACTGTTAGCTATTGAATAATGAAAAAATGACTGCTTTGACAATTATTTTTGTTTGAATTTCAAGAAACTTTACAAAACCACTGCACACTAAATAAGTTTCGCACCTTTCCATACATAACAAAAAATGACTACCAGCTGTGAGGCAGGTAAATGGGTTGATGTTCATTCCAAGTACAGCAGACACAATTGTCGCTAGCGAGTGCGTATCCAGTATCGGAATCGGCGACGACAGGTCATTTACTTTGATGCAAAATATGTGGAAAATGTAGTGAAAACCGGAAGTTCCAAGTCACTGTACTCAAGATTGACAGTTTCGTTTTGGGTATGACATACCCACGTGTGAGGATTTTAGGATCTTCGAAGTGAGTCAGTGCTGAGTTCTCAACAGAGCAAGACTATATATCAGATATCTAAAGCGTGAAGAAACATGCAGGTGAGTGCCCGACCCTCTCGTGCAGAGCTAGCATAAAAGGGGTCCACAGAACTATAGAGTAAGAGTTCACTACAAAACCTAAAAACACACATTAAATTGGTCTTTCCAAATAAGCCAGTGTTTAAATTTATAAAAAAATGTTATATTGGGAATTTAATTTTCGAAAAAATTGGTTAATTTCATTTAACGTTTCAATATAAATCATAAAATATATTCTGATATGGGCCACCGGTATTGAAATTCTGAAACTGGAATGGTCCAAATCGGAAAATTGCGATGCGCCTGGCGGGATTCAAATATGGGCAACTGAATATGGGCCTGTACAACCACACAGACTCCTACCACTGACTGGAAAACCCTTTGTTTTTCAGAATGACTGTTATTCTTACGGATACGAAATATGGCTGAGGTACCGTGATATATAACTCGAAGAAAATGAACTTCCGAGAAAAGGTATTGTGACTTGCGAGTTGTGTGATGAAAAATGAAAATACCTGTCGAAAAAGTGTTCACTCTCTCACCCTCACCAGTACGTGAAGATCAAGGTGATTTCACACAACACATCCCCTGTCTTAGCTTATAACAAACGTACCACTTAAACAACAGTATTGCTGTTCGTGTAGAACGGATCGGAAAATAAATACATGAATGAATCCTGACACACAAAGACCAATTTTTCTTTCACTCAACGCAGGAAGTGACGTCATGAGAACACAATTTTTTATTTACACTTTTGAAATTGCCAATGTCATCTTGAATAGATAAGATATCAATCGTTTCCAGATTTATCAACGCTTATAGTGAAACTTCCTTCACTCAACAATATAAATGTCCCAAATAGTACAATATACAATAATCGAAATAACTATTGGTTACTTCTTCGCCAGATGGCGCTCCATAAACTTTCACAGGAAACCAAAGGCAAAGGGCCTCAAGGGCCTGACGTATGTAGGCTATAATTATTTTAGGATGCATTCTCAGAAAGATAACTGTATGTGACTCAACGTCACAATTCAAAACCCTCTATTTGGGTAGGCCTACTTGCCAGGATAAAAGTGCGTTTCTCTTGGATGGGCCGTGTGTACAAGGTGTATACATAGTCAAAGGACCTCTCAGAGTTTTTGGCATGGCAAATTTTCCATACTTCTCAGAAATATTACGGACTATTGTATTTTTTTACTGAAAGAGAGACTCACTTTTATGTATTTCTTCAATTACTAAGACTTGCCAGCATGATTTATATCCTGATAGATCTTAAAGGCGAAGGCAACCTTTCCTCATGTCATTTTTAGCAAAAATAAGGTTCGTTGGTTATCCCAGACATATTTTTCACTTAATTACAGCTTTTCGTAATTTAATTAACTACTTGTGCTCGACTCCGGAAATGACGTTTTGGGAGGCAGGAATTTGGCGCCAATTTCTTTTCATAAAGTCTGACTGTGAGAGCTGTCGAGTCAGTCATTGTTGAACCACGGTTGTGATAAGTTCGGTCGTTGTTTGCTTTTGTTTACAAAGTCAGACAACATGCCACACTGTTGCTGCGGACCGGGATGTACTCATTACCATCTCGCGCACGCTTTGGGAATACCAGGCTTTGCATCGCTTTCCAAAGGATGACACACTTCGCCGAACTTGGCTCGCTCGTGTGAAGAATGCAGCGTTACCCCTCAACGCAACGTTCAAAACAGTGGAGGGTTACCGAGTGTGTGGCAAGCATTTTCTGCCGTCAGATTACGAGAAGGATATGTACGCTGAATTGATAAAGGTCCCTGTGAAACAACGCCTGAAGAAGGATGCGATACCGTAGCTGTTGATTCCCTGCAGTGCTCTGTCGCCACCCCCGAGAAGTGCGTTTTTGAAGTGAGAAGCCTTGCGAGCTGTGGCCACTACAGTGACTGGAGGCACTTCATCTACTGTCGCCCGTGCCTCCGAAGGTACAGAGCGTGCAATTTTGGGAACTAGCAGTGATTCTCCCTGTGCTGTTGTTTCTAACACAGAGCCTGTAAGCAGCCCTGCAGCGATGTTGAGTTGTGGGAGTGAATACAGGCCCAGTTTGACACCCAGTGAAGAGGACAGTTCGTCGTCCAACGAACAGATCGGTGAGCCAAACTTTGATAAGTTTATTGTGGACTTGTCTAAAGTATTGGAGCTATTTTGAAAGTGCCAGGTGTGTGGCGAGGGAGTCACACTGCGGGATGTAAGCATTTTGGGTGCTCAGGTCACCATCCAGTGGGAGTGTGTCGCGGAACACTGGGACAAGTGGGACAGTTGTGCCTGTGCATACTCTGCCTCATTATACTCGGGCTCAAACATTCAAAGTATACCCACCCACTGACTGTCCGTGAACAAATTCCTCATCACCACTGCTATATAAACAATGTCTCCGTTACTCACGTCACTACTGTCAGTGTGATATGGGTCGCCGACTCCAGTCATTTTCAGATCAATACAAACTAAAGAATCCCTAAATTCAATGTAATTGGGTTCTCTAACAACCTAGTTTGTCGTAGAAAACTCGTCGATGGGAAGTGGTGACAACAATTTTAGAAAAACAGCCCGAAAATAAAAGTAGTGCAGATTCTCACACTAAACTCAATGCAGAGCCAAATTGGCTCAAAAACCTTGCCTCCCAAAACGTCACTTCTGGAGTAGAGTACGAGTAATTAATTAAATTCTGAAAAATTACAAGTGTAAAATATGTCTGGGATAACCAACGTACCTTATTTTTGCTAAAAATGACATGAAAAAAGGATGTCTTTGCACAATCAGTAAACCTTAAGTTAACCCCCCCAGCTTTGCCCTGGGGGGGAGGGGGCAAAAAGTGGTAAAGTAAAATCTGTCACAAAATTAGTGTCCTTAAAAACTACAGTCTTTCTTGAGTAAACTGAATTATTTAACGGTGTTGGAAAAAATGGTGTTCTGTTATGCTGCTGCTAAAGTTGTGGAGCGATCTTCTGCGTCAGCTTTCGGCACCATGAAATATTGCATCACCTGTTGGCCAGTTTCTTTTTTGCCAATTCTTCAATCAACTGTTGTTCTTTCACGAGGTTGTGTACACGTCACAACAAGTTATTGGAACTGACTGGTGTCACTTCATTATAAGTTTTTAGAATTTCGATACTGAAAAACTGAATTTAAGAACAAATTTTGCTGCTGCAAAGTTGTCACAAAAATTTAGGAAATGGCTCATGCGCGTGACACCAGCGTACTGTTTTCAAAACGACAACACACTTTTCATTGTTACAAAAAGACAATAATGACGCAAGAGAATGACCTTTGTTGCATTGTTTTTCATTTTAACGGATGTAACGGGCAAGGTGAGTGTCGGTTGACTCCCAGATTTTGCATGCACCCCATCCGGTCTTTAGCTTTACATGTTGAAACAAGTTTCACAGCGAGGTGACGAGCAGAACTACCTTGGCTGTGTGAAATTTCGGTGTCTATGGAAGATCATTAGACAGTGGCACCTAGCTGTATTGTGACGATAGTCTTCATACAGCTAGCTGGCTGACTACCCCCTCCCCCGTAACCTAATGATTGTATCATAGTTACACCATGTTGCCACATAGTGCACCACACCATGGCGAACCGACTTACCATGTAATGGCCACAGGCATCTCATCACCAAATTATGGCTTGTGTGTTTTGACGTATTTGTTGGTAACATAACTCTCTTCGCAACAAAATAATCTGAAAGAAATTATCAGGTGACTGCACTGTATTGTTTCAATGAATCGATGCAGACAACCAAAGCTTGTGCAGTCTCAGTGCATTTCTCTTTGTATTCTTGATATGACACGAGTACATGCGCTGCTGATGTTTGACTTGAATTTAAAGACAAATTAAATGGTGGAATAGAGTATTGTCAGTTTATTCAGATGTTTTCATTGTGGAGAAAGATTTTAGTTTCAACTTTTATAGGTGTTTTATACGATCGTCCACTTGGTTCTAAATTGCACCCTCTCGATGAAATCGAAACGAGACAACGCTATAAAAACAAGATAGTGCCACGTATTGACTGCATTGCAATGGAACAGAAATTAGTTGTAGTCTATGCCTCAGATTTTGCTTCAGGTATGATTTCATAAAGCGTCCGATGTTTAGATCCGTCCGATATTATGGTACACTGTGTGTAGTAATTGCCAAGATCACCCATCCCAGGGATTGAACCAGTGAACCCGACAAAACTAGCAAGCGTGGTAACCATTCAGGTAATACTACGCAATCGCTCGTTAACAAGTGGGTAACAGAAGTTCATATGATTCACCTGAAACATGTCTACATCATTCCTGCGGAGCAGGCAGGGCACCAGGAAGGTTAACACCCGATTGTCTCGCATACAGGTTATCAAGTTCCCTTGCTACCATCATCACAGGTGAACACAAGGGGTCTTTCATACATGTCCTCAACTCCTGTAACTTTATCATCACCACACCATGCGCACTATCCAAGGTCGACGGGTCCTAGTTGACAGTGTTTGATTGGTATATCATCCGTTTGCCAACTATTAGTACACCAACTGTTAGTAATTGCTGAGATCACCCGACCCAGGAATCGAGCCAGTGTCGCAGATAAAACCAGCAAACATGCTAACCATTCAGGTAATAGACAATTGCTTGTTAATGAGAGGCTGATATGATTCTTCAGAAGCACGTATAACGTAAGGCCACAACCACCGGCACGCCACCAGTCAGCATTGCCTCAATCAATCAATTGGCACAATTTGGCAACTGCATCGTGTAGCTGCCGTGATGGTCCGCAGCGATCCTTGCTAGTTCTAGAATATCCAAGAAGGTTCTTTGGGACTCTGGGAGGCCAACACGGCTGTTTTGGGAAGTTTAAAACTGCTGTGTTTGTGGCCTGGGAGATGAAGACATTTGAAGTGGTCTTTGTAAATGCCGTGCTGTTCTGTGTTCATCCAGGACTGTCCGATGGTCTTTGCCTCCTTGGTCTGTCGTTCTGCTGTGACGGTCCATGGTCATCCCTATGGGACCGTGTTGTTTCCTTTTTGCTATCTTGTTTTGCCTGAGCTTGTCGATGCAGCTTTTGTGTTGCCACCGGTGTGGCAGTCATCCAATGACCATCAAACCCGAAAATGAAGACGGATCATCCCGGATCTTGATCTGGCAGGATCCAGCAATTTCCGAGTCTCCCATGTTCATCCTTGCTTATATGGAACAGATAAACCTGTTCTTGACCAGGCCAATCCCTCCTGGGAATATATTTTGTTTTTTTACAACACAGGATTACCTCTACTATACACCATATAGGTAAAAATGGGAGTACTGCCTTATAGCTACATAAATGTGCTGGAAGTCTTGTGACGTTCGCATTCTCGTCACTATAATACGTGCATGTCGATTGCTGTAATTGGCTGCTGCTTGACCTTCGTTGGGGGTCATTCATTGACTGAACTCGATCGAAAGGTCAAGCAGTTTAAAAGCTGTTAGTTTGTTGTCATGTCCAAACTCGTCGCCCGTGTCCAAGTACACAACTGTCCTGGACATGGGTATTTGGATATAGTTAAAATTTGCTTGTTGGTCATGCTTAACGATGTTGTTCTTGCAGATGACCCAGATTCGTTGACAAGATGTTGAGTGGACTTTCAAAGATATTCAACTACTTTGCTGGTCATCAGGTACAAGTAGAAGAGACCTATGATGACCAGTTTGTCCCTCAAACATTGACGCAGACTGACTGTAGAGAGCATGAACGTAGCCTGGTGGGTCAAGTGACTAGTCTCCATAGTGGATACGGGCTCATAGATCACGAAATATATTTTGAATTTACTAGTGTTCAGGGAAATATCCGTCCACAACTTGGAGACCAGGTGAGCATTAAGGCAAAACGATCTCATGGTGATGGTGGGTGGAAAGCTGAGCGAGTTGAAATGGTGGATGACGATGATGACTGGAATAATAGGAAATCAACTTGTTCTGGTTCTCAACAGTCAGTTATTGGCATTATCACGAATGTTGTTAGTGATTGTGTGACGGTGAACCAAGACCTGCATGTAGCCGTCTCTGCCTTTAGTGATACGTTTCAACCCCTGGTTGGAGACTGGGTGGTAGTGTCATTCAGTGATGATCAAACGACAGTAGTACCTCTGAGAGAGCAATCATACGAAGGTCAGGTCAACAGCGTTCAACAACAGCAGTTTGGCTTTATCGATTCAGATGTTTATTTCACGTTTACCGTCTGTATTAATGGGTATAAGCCAAGGAGGGGAGATTGGGTTTCAGCTCAGATCATAGAGAGTTCCCAGGGCAAATGCTGTTGGAGGGCAGTGGCTGTCTCCCCTAAGCCAAGAGTGGACTCGCTCAAGAAAAATGTCAGGTATGTCAACTTTAATATTAGCAGTATTTTCATTTTGATTCAATATTAAGTGTTTTATGTTTCTTAAGAAAGTGAATGATTCGAATGTCTGTATCTGTGTTTCAAAGACAAAGACAAGTTCTTTGTCCAAGAGCTAATCTAGGTTAACTTGACCTCGATATGATCATTGAGATGAATAGTTCAGAAATTGTGTCAGTATGGAAGTCAGTAATAGAAACTGCTTTGCATGTGATCGAAAAAAGGGTTTTCATACTCTCGATGAAGGTGTGAATTAAATAAATCAACTCAGAGAATGAAGAATTAAGAGATCAAACGTCTCGGACTGCACTCTACAGTCCTTTATCAACGAATGGTGAAGGGACATCTTGGTTTCCCGCCGTTTTGTTCTCCGGACGTCATACTACTTCCGGAGAACAGAACGGCGGGAAACCAGGACGTCCCTTCACCATTCGTTGATAATGCTTTGCTTGTGTTGCTGACATGCTGTTTCACAATCGGGTGATTGCTTCTCGATCTACCTTGACACAATATTAGGTTCACTTGGTCATTTAAACTGGAAGAGAATGTTCCAGCACATTTTGTAATTCCTTAGAGAAGGATAGCAGATTGATGGACATGTCGGTTGTAGTTTGTTCGTTGGCAAGTTCCATCGGCTCAGACAATATGTGCCTCAAAATCTTCTTCTAGATAAATTTGCAGGTCAAATTTATCATCTGAACGGGGCAACATTTGACCAACCCATTATGTTGGTTGTTTCAGTGCGGCAGCCCTTCCTGCACTTGGTGGCTTTATGCAGGAACTGCTACGTGACAAGAACGGCATTATAATCACGGAGAACTTAGACTTCAAGCAACTTAACCGTGGACAGAAGAAAGAGCTCACCATTACCATAAGGTGAGCTCAAGAATTACACTAGTCCGATATGTTTTCTTAAAGTGATACCACCTGTCAACCAATTTAACAAAATTAAAGTTGAGGATTGTGACAAATACGCCAATCATTTTTTTCTTCAGTTATATTAGGAAGACATAACTAAGACAGGAGGGACGACTAATTTCTGGGATTTTAACAAATTAATGTGTTTTTGAACTGTTCAAAGTATCAGCAATCCAGACCTGATTTGTAATATGAAGATGATGTCTTAACTAACGAAATGATACCAGTTTGGTCCCTGAAGATTGCAAATTAGTGGTGCTGGGGGACTTGGAATATGACATGTCTTAAGCTTACACAATGCAACGCTTCCAGTCGAAATCATGAATGCATGGGCTTTGTAAATTGTGACCTCATAAATTATGGCTCTCTGATTGGTCACTTCTTCGTCACACACATTCTGGACTTATCAGCTACATTGCACAAGTATGGCTTAGCGTTAATTATTTTGTTCTCGGTTAAATGGAATTCCACAATTTCTTTCAGAAAACACCAAAATATGATCGCTTAGCCACTTGTCTGTTCGGTAATCTCTCCTCAATTTAGCAAAAAAGTAATTGTTAAAATATTACTATTAGTAACCATTTTTATGCGCCCACATATTTATATGTGGACGCATTATGCCGTCATCTCTGTCCGTCCGTCCGGGCGGCGTCCGTCCAGCGTCCGGCGTCCGCTGCTTTATCTCCAAAACCCTTTGACATACGTTCATGAAATTTGGCACATATGTTCCATTCATGAATAGGACGGCATGTGCGAACTTTCGGACAGATCCGACTACCGGTGTGTCCCCTAGTGGCAATTTTAGGTTTTTACGCTTACCTTTG
>NMRA01000224.1:146566-166024 GCA_002633005.1 Phoronis australis | reverse complement strand
GTTTTCAGATGGATTCGACGTAGTTTGCGCCACCTAGTGGCCATTTTTACTGTTTTCGAGTCTGTATTTTTGCGTCCACCCCTCTATCAACCAAACCGCTCAAAGGATGATTGTGAAAATTGGCATGTATGTGCTTACCATAAAGAGGACAGTTGACAATGATTTTCAGACGATTTGGACTACTGTGGCGCCTCCTAGTGGCAGTTTTGTTTTTTGCGCCTATGGCTGTATCTCCTAAACCGTTCGCAGGATCTTTACGAAATTTAGTAAGTGTATTTATATGATGTTAACAACAGACACCCAGTGACCATTTTTACTGTTTTTGATTCTGTTTTTTGGCGTCCACCCCTCTATCAACCAAACATTTTCCCCCTAGGAGACAATGACCTTTCCATTTTGCAAAGTACAACATACTACATTCTACTGGCCACTTTATGGTACCAATAAACAACCCTAGAAGGATACCGTATACGGTGCAATTGTGGGCGCATTTCAACGCTCTGCGTTGCTCTTGTTCCATTTACCAATAGCGGAGCTCATTGATAAAATGTTGTGCATTTTCCCTAATACGTTACATCTATTAGTTTGCTGTTCAAAACAAATCTTGCAATTGATGACATTTTTTTCTCAATGGTTGTATTGTAGAGAAATTTGACAAAATAAAAAAATTCCTCATGTTTGCCTTATGGGGTCCTAAATTGAAGAGTGACCTGGTTTTTCACCTGGTTGTCTGTAATAAGTTAGATCAAAGCAATTATAATTGTGCAAATTAATGTACCTTACATTGGCAAGGTCAATACCTCGGAAAATTTGTTGGAAAATGGTAATTTACTGACGAGTGATTTCTGCATGTTGAAAGCTATAGACCCTATTCACACTAACGCCATTTTATGAAAGAGCCTCGTTTAGGTTTAAAAAGCAATGCATTTGAGGCATAAATATAACCAGGCAAAAAAGTCATGTTTTGCACTGTGTTAAGTGCAGAATGCATTGTTTTTGAAAAAAACAAAGGGGGTTCTTTGTAATTTGGCAATTTGTGAATAAGGTGTATTGTTTGTGTTTGATGCAAAAATTAAACAACCAAGTGACTAAAAGTATGTTGATTTGGCTTTTGCTGTTGTGGAAGATCAGTTATTGTCAACGATTTAAAATATGAATTTGTTTTTACATTTTAGTGAGTCCATGCTTAATTTGTTAATTTGTTCCGCTTCAGAAACTCGGCGTTTACTTGGCAGACTTTACTTAAATACAGTTTCAAGTGTGACACTGACTGCCAGTTTGCAGTGTCTCCTGTGGTGACTACAAAGGAGCCCCCTGGTGGTGGGGACTCAACTACAGCTGTCTTTATTCCACCTAATTCTTCAGTAAAAATGGAGATCACTTGTGTGGCTAAGTAAGACTGAACTTAAGGCAAAGTGAAATGAAGTGAGATGTTAAGATAAATGTGCTGCTTAGTAGGTTAAACTTTCATTGAATATTTCTTTGGAGTTCTTTATTTCTTAAAATTCTGACCTGTGAGATTGTGCAGATTTTCATTCCCATTAAAACTGAATGTTTAAAAATATAAAAATGCAAACGAACAAATTTACATATTTATTATTTACAACATTGCTGTTCAATGCGATGTTTACTCAACGACATTTGCTCAGTTTAGAGTTTTGTACATGAAAGTCTTTGAAACTGCATACATCTGAAGATAACAAACATGCATTTTGTACCCATTCTTGACATATTGACTTAGATTGTTCTTGAACAATGCCAAGAAAATTCACTCTTGGCTGGGGCTTTTTATTGTGTATTTTCACACAATAGCACAATGGTGTATGATTTTGAAATATTTACTAGTAGCTTACTTCACGCCATTTGGTTTTCAGATACCCTGGAACAGACAGACAACTTCTCGTGTTTGACTTTAAAAAATTCAAAATTGGTCGCCATGTGCATGTTGCTGTCGTAGATAGTCACGAGCAGCTGTTGAACCCAGTCACTCCCTATGACAGGCGAGCGAGACTCAGAGATCGTAAAGCACCAAATGTCACACCAGAGTGGGTAGTGCCAGGTCAGAAACCCAAGAGGTCAAGTTTGAGTGTGAAGCTTCCTAGCAGGCTACCGCAGTACCGTATACCGCAAGAATTGCGTGATTGCGTATCTAACAAACTGGATTTGTCCGACTTGATCCCTGAATTAAGTCAGTCACTGGATTTAGAAAATTACGCCACTCGACTTGGTACACTGCTCCATCTAGAGGAGATACAGATGGAAATTGACATCCGGGAGTACGATATGCTGGATCAGTGTCTGAGGAGTGCGGGGGAGTTCCTGGTCTTGAGAGTGGGGCCAGGGCTTGCCGAGGGCAGACCGTCTGTTCTTGTTGGAGATACTATTATCTTGGCACACCCTGAAGACCATGGGGTTGGTGTTCAGTACGAGGGTTGTGTTCATGAGGCAAGTGAGGTTGACAGGTTTAGTAATGGGTCATCTGAAACATTTGATTGACACACGTCACCTGATTGACATGATTTTTGTATTATCTGACACATATTCAGTTGTTATCCTGGGAAGATTTTGATAAGATCTGAAGAGGAATTTTGTCTTCTGGATAACTCCGATTTTTACATGACATCAAATTTGAACATTATTCAACCAATGTTAAAGTGATGTACACTTTTGTGATATTATCATTCCCGGTTCGATTACAGTTTAAGGTTAGCAGCAATGACATCATATTGTCACACACCATGTATAATCGTTGACTTGAATACTTTTTCAATGTTTATTACAAAAAATATAATGTGCAGTAATAGGAAGTAAGCCCAGAATGCACTGGAGACCATTATATATGGCCGCACTTGACATCATGCATCAGTCAAACATAAAATTTTCGCCAACCAAACCCCTTGTATGTGACCGAGCTCAGGTATTAGTTGCCTTTTGATCACAAGTCAGTGATGTTATGTAGAGTCTTTCAGAAGTCAAGCTGTGTTCTGGTGCAAGTCGTAATGATTCTAGTAATCTTTTCTTACAGGTGCTTAGTGAAGACATAAAGATCAAGTGTCACAGCGAATTTCACCTCAAGTATAATGGGGAAAGCTACGATATTATGTTCAACTTTAACCGGTAGGTGGCGCTTCATGACTTATATGGTTTCCGTGTGAATATTTTTGCTTTTCGCATTCCTTAGTTCTGCATGTTGCAAAGTACAAACTAGAGTTTCACAATTTGACAACTCTTCATCTTTCATTTGTTCAACCTCTGTTTTACCATTTGATTACATCTTGCTTTCATGCACATTTTTATGACATGTTTCTAGTAGTTGCAACAATTGCTACTTCAAAAGGTTCTGTTTAACATTGTGTTGGGTCGCATGTTTGCCATATTTTAGACACATCCTAATCTACATCTTGCACTTACTGGCTGTTTGCAGGACGTCGCTACGAAGGTGCCACCAAGCTGTCAGTATGGCGCTATCTTTAGGAAAAGAAGGTAAACTTGTAATGCATGTTAACTTGAAATGTTAGGTAGCAATGTAACATCTAGAACAAGAGCTGTATATTAACAAAGTTTTGTGATAATTTATGGCAACAAAGATTTCAGGTAAGTTGTGAGAAAGAGTCTAACACAATGAGTTATTACTCAGACGCCGTGACAGCCGTTGTTACTGATACAGTGGAGCTCCTTAGGTTTCGGCATAAATTATGATAATAAGGGGGATATTTCATTAAGCGGGTTTCGACTTGACAGTGATTGTAACCACTCTTGCAAGCCCATCATGCTAAGTGGAGAGTCGCGGAGTAAGACAGGTAAAAGAGGAAATGACTGCCACTGAGATCCAATTAGACTTTCTTGGTTTTTAGACGGAAAACGTGCATACATGCTAATAAGTGGGTGAGAGTCAATATGGGAAAATGACAATAAATCATTGCATTAGTCGGGCTATTTTACCTAGATGATGGGAAATGATTGGTTTTTTACATTTCATGACAGTAACTGGGATATTCTATTATCCAGTATGACTTTAAGTAGTGAATGTTGGCCGCCCTCACCTACAGTGTAAAGAAGAAGTTAAAGGCCTGAAACACTGGTAAGGGTCTTCTTCTGAAGACTCCCTCTGGCTTTGCAATTTTTTTATTGTTTGTCTTACCTGAGCTCCACTCTAGGTAGAGACATAATATTACATATAAACGGTTGGCTAATGGCGTAATATTGGGATAGATTGCCCAAAAGTATGTATGCCTCACATATAAACGGTTGGCTAATGGCGTAATATTGGGATAGATTGCCCAAAGGATGTATGCCTCACATATAAACGGTTGGCTAATGGCGTAATATTGGGATAGACTGCCCAAAGGATGTATGCCTCACATATAAACGGTTGGCTAATGGCGTAATATTGGGATAGATTGCCCAAAGGATGTGTGCCTCACATATAAACGGTTGGCTAATGGCGTAATATTGGGATAGATTGCCCAAAGGATGTATGCCTCACATAGCGATGAATTGTTGGTACGTTTGATTAAATTTTACTGATAGTTGTGTTTTTGTGAGTTGTTTAGTTTATTTATCTCATGGACGATGTCCTTCAGTGTATCTGCAGCTGGTGGTCTGCTGATCTGACTGAGCCAAAACATGCCATAAAACGCACTGGTTTTGTTTGATATTTGATGAGTTGCAAAGAATTTGTTAATGTCTTGCAGTGTTGTTTCCTAAGGAGGTTAACATCAAAGATGCCCAAGTGAAGATAACATCGCACAAGTCTCGGGCAAGACACAGCTCAAAGAACCAAGGACCGAGGAAGCAGCCATCGGATGCCTTGGTAGTGAATACAACGCCGTTAGCTTCAGCTGATTCCAGTGATCGTGACGGTGTTTGTTTTTTCAATAAAAACTTGAACCAGCGTCAGCGTGCAGCTGTTGTAAGGATATTGGCCGGACATTGTCGGCCCACTCCGTACATTTTGTTTGGTCCTCCTGGGACAGGCAAGACTGTCACTGTTGTGGAAGCCATGTTGCAAGTATTCCACCATGTGCCTCGTAGCCGTATCATTGCCTGCACGCCGTCTAATAGTGCGGCAGACCTGCTGACGGAGCGCCTCCTTCAGAGTGGTGCCCTCAACACTGGAGACCTTGTGCGTCTGAATGCATTTCAACGAAATGAAGACGGTATACCCGAGAGCATCAAATTGTGTTGTAGTTATGGTGATGATCTCCCCCTTGTGGTCAGGCATCGAATTGTCATATGTACGTGTGTGACCTCTGGCTTGCTGTACTCATTGAAACTCAAGGCTGGACATTTTACCCATGTCTTTGTGGACGAGGTAAATCTGTGCTATACATAATCAACATTGCAGTAATTGTAGTTCAAAAATTTGTCTCCTATGAAATTTTGGATTAGAAATTCAGGGCCCTTGATGGCTCGATTTTGGGACCGAAGATTGCCCTCCTTCCCCTCCTAAACACTTAAGTATCCCTAGGCCAACTATTTTTTTCCAATGATCAAATATTCCCTGACCTTATAATCAGTTACAAGTTAGGCAGACACTCGGACAAGTTTTAACGGCAATGCCTCACAATGTTACAGCTTGCAGCCTCAGTGTGGAACAGGATATGGATTATTACAAGCACAGGGATGATTACATAGTATTAAGCATTGGTTCACTACCTGACATCCCTATTAGGCTAGTCCAAGATTGATGGGTGGTTTAAGTAATTCATAACACAATGCTTTGGATCAAGCACTGACATTAGTTTGGAATTACTGGCAATCAAGGGGGTTCCCCCTTATTAGAGAAAGATTCCCAAATTAGATGGTTCTTCCTCCTTCTCCTAAGGGGAGTGAGGACCCTGTAATCAGACCCTTACAATATGCCACAAAATACTTGCCTTGAAATTGAAACTCAAATTGAGCAAATCATTTTTCCGCCTTAAAACGATATGACATTTTAAACCTCAACACGCTTCCTTATATATCTCTATTAAAATAATTGAGTTTTATTTCAAATATTTTGTTTCTTGCTTTGTTTTATCAGAAATGAGAAATACTTAATAGACTCAAGATGTTCAGCTGTTTTGGAGCTTTGTACTAAGCTGTGAGTTTTCACATCATGTTGAGTAACTTTCTGCCGTTTGATAGAAAATGTATCATGAATGTGTCATAGGAAAATTGTATTTTTTGTAATTAACATTTTGTTTATCAGGCTGGACAAGCCACAGAGCCCGAATGTCTCATCCCACTAGGCCTGTGTGCTGAAAGTGACGGCCAAATAGTGCTAGCTGGGGACCCTCTGCAATTGGGGCCAGTCCTGCGCTCGCGATTTGCTCAAATCTACGGCTTAGGCTATTCATTGCTGGAGAGACTGATGAACAGAACTCTCTACTCCAGGAATGAAGCTAAATTTGCTGATCATGGGTCTTATGATCCTTTACTGGTAGGTGGTGCTGTTGTTGATTGGATTACAGTGATGTGGGGTCTAAATGACGAAATCTGACGTGTTAATTAAACTGATCTGCGTAATGAGCTACCAAGGTCAAGGACTTGGAAGTTGGAGTGCTCTTGACCTTTTGAGTTGGAAAACTTCCTAGCATGTCAGTTACCTTCTGGTGCTTATATGTGATAAATCTAAACAAACATTGATGTTAATAACTAATACTGACAATGATGTTGCCAACACAAATTTTAAATTATCATTTATAATTAGCTAGACAGGTCCAGTACAGTACTGTTGTATTCGGTCAATATCATTCTTCAACATTACATAGACCTTAATAAATGGCACAATGCTGTGCAAGTTTCGTTATTAGTTTTCCATGTCTAAATAATCAAAACATGATACGACGGTAATGTTTGGTCAGTTTCGCGGTTCAAAATTTTTTAGTATAATATCAAATAGGTCTAAAACCTCAGTCTGGTACTAGTGTTACTACTTATTACTATGGCAATGTAATAGTGCAGTGAAATTGACTGTTCACCTTGTGAAGTCTATGCGTTTCCTAGGTGACGAAGTTGGTGGATAACTACAGGTGTCACCCTGTGTTACTTGAGCTGCCTTCCACGCTCTTCTATCACGGTGAACTACTCAACAAGGCTGACAGTCAACTGACTCACTGTCTGTGCGATTGGCACATGTTACCTAGCAATGGCCGGCCAATGATATTCCATGGTGTCAATGTGAGTTGTTGTCATTGGTGGATAATATATGAAATTCTTAAAACATTGAGAATGAATTCTTGAGACACAACCAGTTCAGTTGATTACCTTTGACATGATCCTCTCCTTACAGCAACCATCCTCAGAACCTAATGACCACTAGGTGTAGCTGTGATCAAGTTGTTCCAAATGCTTGACAAGTTGTTCCCTTCCTACTTTCTGTCAATGACACATTGGCACTCTTCTTTTTTGTTTAGGAGGAGTGCACTTTCAACCTTAGGAATTTAGTCAGGGACTTAGTGATTGTGTATTGTATTGTGACGTTACTGTAAATTATACGACAGTGAGAGTTCAAGTGGAATGCACACAAACTATTATAATTGGACACTGCTTATCATTGGTTGTGATGTTATCACTCATGTTATTGTTTGCCGTCTTCAAAACTGTTGTTCATTGTGTCGTTTCAAATATTCAAATTTTGTGCAGGGAGAGGACCTGCGTGAAGGTAACAGTCCTTCATGGTTCAATGCTGTTGAAGCCGTCCAAGTTGTGTCCTACCTGCAGGCTCTTGTTGACAATACCTGTCATCCTCTGACTCATGATGACATTGGCATCATTACACCCTACAGAAAACAGGTATAGCTTTCTGTAGGTAAAACTTGTGATACGCTCAACGGTCTCCAGGTGTCAGTAGTGAAACAATGGTCATACCTATTGTATAAAACAGATTGTTATGACATGATTCCGATTAAAATGACATTAAAAAAATTCAATTTTTAGGGGGTCAGAGCAGGAACCTCTATATCAAGATGCAAGGGCTCCAATTTTGAATCTTGAGATCAAATTTCTTGCCTTTTTCATTTTAGTATGAATAAATCATTTAAAATAATAAGCTGTTGTAAGTGAAGATATTCTGGTAGTCACGTACTAGGAATTTTAGTCCACAAATGTCCTCGTTTAGGTGAATAGATTTGATCTATTCTTACTCCGTTCACATGACAAAAAGACAAGGTCCATTTAATACTACTAAGAAAATGTGGGGTTCTCTTATAGCCTTGTTTGGGTCTCACTGTGAGGGAAACTATAATTGTGGCTCATTTGTTTGCAGTGTTTAGAGTTGAAGCTGACGTTTGGGTTTGGGAACATCCAATGCAGCGACTCAGATAACTGGAATTTTGTAGTTGCGGCACATTTTGAATTTTACGCTGTACTGTGCAACTATACTTTCATGTTCAACTTATTTCAGCTTAGTCTGTAAAAAGTTGAAATTACTTCAGAAAATATGAGTGAAACATTTTCATCACCAAGTTATCATTTTGACTGCTTTATTCATTGAGCCAGTTGTTTTGCCCCCTACGTCATTAAAACTTAACCCAATTTTTTTCATCTTTAGTTTTTCTGGTCTTGTACATCTGGAGTACAAATAACTTGTTAGGGCTCATTTGTTGTCAACATTTCACTTTAAACATGATTTGGTTTTTCATTGCTTTAACTAGAATTTTTATTATTGACATGTTACAGTTTCCAGAAAACATATTGTTCATGGTGTCGTGATTGTGAAAAAAAAAACAACTAACTGGGGGATGAAATAGTTCGTGGCACTCTTTTTGGGTTGGTCCGTGAGGTCTGTATCAATAACTGGATTGGTTCCCGCTGTAGTCCTCTTAATATGTAGGTCGCTGTATAGGGGAGATAACTGTACGCATCTGTCTCGTATGAGAAAGGAGCACTGCATCCTGATGTTGATAGATTCACCACTTCATGTTTTTTAAATGTGTATTTAAGGTTGAGAAAATTCGTTTGTTGATTGATCGCCTGGGGATGGATAAAGTCAAAGTAGGGTCTGTGGAAGAGTTCCAAGGTCAGGAGAGATTGGTCATTATCATATCAACCGTAAGTTGTAATGGGTTTTGATGATATCAATTGTATGTTAGAGATATTTTGGTGATATCGGTTGTAGGTCAGAAATATTTTGAACGAGATAAATTATAATTCTGACTAGAGGAATTTGCAATGTATCAATTGTAAATTGGAAATGATGTGGTCGTCATTCGATGTGCTGAAAGCTATCAGAGTGCAAGTAAGCTGGTTTTGTGACTAGACAATAGAGGGAGTTATTAATTGGCATGTTGAGGTTAGTACAACCGTGTCACCAAGTGTGTACATTCAGCCAAATGTCTTCAAAACTATGACAAACCCAGTAAAAATGTTCCTTTTTTGAAAGTAGAACGTGACTGATTAGATGTTATTAATGGAATTGATTTGATCCCATGGCCTTGTCTTTATAGAGTAATTTGACAAAACAAAAAGGAACACTTGTAGCAAATGATTACAATAATCAACAGGAACTCTTGGAAACATTACCACTTTTTTCAGAATTATACTTTAAAAATCTTTACTTTTCCCATGAAATTATG
Source organism: Phoronis australis (assembly GCA_002633005.1). Classification (NCBI taxonomy): domain Eukaryota; kingdom Metazoa; phylum Phoronida; family Phoronidae; genus Phoronis; species Phoronis australis. The sequence goes on along the minus strand of NMRA01000224.1, from coordinate 156,464 downwards.
TGAGATCCAATTTTTTATTGTGCTTTACACGAAAACAAAACATTTTAGAGTCAGTTTCTAATAGCGTGTTGGAAAAAAGTACACAAATCAGGGTATCTGACAAATTTATTCAAATCCGATTTGCTGTTTATGTAATATGATGTTCTAAATTTAGCTAAACATTGATATTTTCCAATGGTTAATATGCATTAATTTCCAGGTGCGATCTTCTGCCAGTCTTCTGTCCTTTGACCAGGTGCACAACCTGGGCTTCTTGAGTAACCCCAAGAGATTCAACGTGGGTATCACCAGGGCGCAGGCGCTGCTAGTGATTGTAGGGGACCCACATCTCCTGTCCCATGTAAGTAGTCACTGTCAAGTTAGGTTGAAAAAATCAAGTTGGGTCAAAGGTCATTGTATCCTTGTCATGCGTAACCTTCAAGTACAATGTGTGGACCAAGGCATGCTGCAGACCTCTTATAAGAGGATATCTCACTTTTTTGGTTTCGATTCCCTTGTATTTGATTTCCAGTTTCCCCTTCTTTCGTCTCTTTTTTATTATTATTTTGACTTTATTGATGCAGAAACGTTTATTTTTGTAAATTTTTACAACCCGAAAAGTATTTTTATCACACAGGCCTATTTATTTGTGGAATGATACATCATCTGGAAAATTTCCCTCTTTTTTGTCATTGGTCATTCCAAGCCCTGACGATGAGGCGCTGCTGTGGGATGAAGGTTTGTCTGGTGACAAGTGGTGACAGGCAGTGGGAAGTGCTTTGGCAATGGGTGACTTTAAATTTACGAGGTTGTGTTAGTGAGACAACTGTTCTACCTGTGTATAAATGCGTGCATTCAGATAGTCATGTAGGATACTTAGACCAGAGGTGTCCCCATGCTGATGGACTGTGTTCTGCTCCCAACACATTCAGGTGTGATTAGCGCCACCTGGTGAATGTTTTGTTTGACGAGTGCACATGTACTGGCTGAGAATGTAGCCACATCCTAGAATACTTCAACACCTTCTCACATTCTGTGATATGTACTCACAAAGCCAACATGGCTATTAAACAATGAGTGTTTTCTATTGTAGGATGTCCATTGGGTTGAGCTGCTCAAGTACTGTATCAAGAATAACACATACACTGGCTGCAGTCTACCTGATCAACTCAGTAGTGTTGTCATGGAGATGATACAGGCATCATCCAATCAAAATGGTGTACCAGATGAACTCAGCAGTGTTGTCATGATGGCAGCATCCAATCAAAGTGACATTCTACCAGACAAACTCAGTAGTGTTAAAACAGAGATGACACAAGCTCCACATGCTCAAAATGACAGTTACCCCTGTCAAGGTTCTACTGAGGTATTGCCCAGTGATAAATCTGTACCAAACTCCCGAAAGAGTCAGTGTGGGGGTACTAAGACACTGTTTTATGGAGAAGCTTGTGTGGACAATCATGTCAGCCATGAACGAGCTGTACCATCACTGCATGGCAACTCATTGCAGGTGGAGACACCTGCTGAGGACAGTCCTGTGATTGACAGTGGCCATGACAGTGATACACTTTTATTAGCAGACAGGAACAGCGAGCCTAGAGGTAACTGCTTACCTAGCGACAGTGTACTGGTGTTGACGACAGGTCGTGAATCTGGCACCGAGAACTGCACTACATGTCTTCCATACAATACACAACCAGTAACAGTGTCGGAGGGCGCGAGTGAAACAGAACCGCGTGGGGTTCTGTGTGCTGGATATAGGGCCTGCATATCGTCAGCTGATAAACAACCAGCTCCATCTGTTGATGATATTACAAAGCACTCAGTGACTACAGCTGATGATGACCAAGAGAAGTGTGAAGACAGGGAATCAGATGTGTTGTGTAAGTCACAAAGTGACACCGTCCATACTTCCATTATTTCTGCAGACATTGCATCGGACAACTCTGGCATGCTGTGCATATCAGAGGAGGAAGATTTACGTGCCAGTGATCGCAACAATATTTACAATGCTCAAGAGGGAAGCCTGATGCAGGCTTGCCCTATGAACAGTGCTGTTTTGTCATATCAGGCGCCATCGTGTGAAGGAGTTGAAGCGTACCGTGCCATTGCTGATGCAGACATTTCAAGTGTAGCTATTAATCGCCACGCTATAGGGGAAGGTATGATACAGGCTTGTCCTGTTAACAGTGTTCTTAAGTCTTGTGTTGAGCAATCACATGAGGAAGATGATACGGACTCAACAAGTACCTTTAACATTAACCCTGCTCAAGGTGAAACTGTGCTCAACTCTTGTTGTGTGAGCAGTGCTGTTCTGCTCAATCCCGAGTCATTGTATGAACAAGATGTTGAGCAGTCAAATGTCCTTTACAGTACTCAAGGGCGAGAGGAAGGGATTATACAACCGTCGTGTAAAGAAGATGAACTCTTATGTGCCATGAATTGTTCAGATAAAGGACGTGTAGATGTGAGTAACATTGCACATGGTCAGGATGATGGCGCGATACTAAACGCTTGTCCTGTAAATGGTGCTCGTCTGTCTAGTCCTTTTGTATCATCTAAAGATGGTGAAGTGTTATGTGCCGCTGGTGTTGATGTGGATACGACGACAAGTAGTGACTCCGAATATTGGGATGACTTGATACAGTGTGAGGGAGACGTGGTCGTAGAGACCAGCTCAGATGAAGAACTGGGCTCGTGACAATTTCACTGTCACGAGTCGCGATTAAAATCGTCACGCTAAAGGTGCTCATCTTTTGGAGCGGGTGTTAGCCGATTTGTCCGGGAAATAAAAATGCCTGAATGACTTCCCACCTGGATCACATTGAGATGGATTTAACTGGCATGTTTCTCTATAGCGCCCACATTTGAATATAACCCGCCTTCCATCAGTTAGGGACGACTACTTGCCAAGTTTTCAGTTGTGATGGTTACATTGTTGCAGAAACTGGTGTCCCCGTCTTGAAATACATCAGCCATAACGTATAATAATGTGATGTTCTTCACTTGCCCGACTCACTCAGAAGCGCCGGACATTTCAAAATAAAATCGTATGATGCATTTATGTACCTCCACGAAGAGGAGAATTCCATCCAAGACAGTTCTGCAATGCAACGTTGAGTCTACACTGTCTTCCAGACTCAAATATCATGTTGAATGATCAGCAATCGGGAGGCGGGCTTCAATGAAGAGGTGGAACTCAACAAGGAGGCGGGTTCGATAAGGTGCCTGGATGTGTGAAGGACAGCTAGGGGTGTTCAGCTGTCTAACAAAGAGGATCATACACTAGCCGTCCAGAGCTACGCCCCAGGTGTCCTCCAGGTGTTTAGGGACATGTTCGACAAAATATTTGAATCTTTTACTGTTAAAATAGAACTAATGAGTTATCAAAACACAAATCAATGTGACGGAGTCTCGTTTTAAAAATAAAGATTTCTGAAACTCTATAAAATTATTATTGTTTTTTAGACTTGAGAGCTTTTCGTAAACATCTTTAGGATGTGATTCACACACCAATTTGAGGGATGAAGTAATTTGCAAATTAGATACAACCTATTATTTCTGTGTCTTATCACATGCCAACTTTTTTTAAAGATCTGATATTAAAATCATTGTCTATCGCCCACAGTTTGAGACTAGACACCAGTGTTTGAACTTCAGCAAAGAAATGTGCTGGCCCGGTAATCCAGTTAGTCTGAAAATTTACTGGTCCGGGTGCCAAGTTAACTTTTAAAGTTACTGGCCCAGCGACAAATCCACTAGTACCATGACACTGGGCCAACATCTTTCGAACGCTGCTAGGCACCTGCTGCTATAGTTGTACAAAGTACATCATGTCATGGTGAACATCTATCATTGGTATATATACCAATTTCTTTTACCTTGATCATAAAGGTTCTTGTCAACAAGAATATTCCTTGTTTAGCAACACTTCAGCGCCACCTAATGGGCACGTCTTAACATCAAATACAGTAACTAGAGTAACTCAACAGCACAAAATACAGTCAACAAGTTTTTATTATATATAAAACATGTCCAAAATACATTTGAGTGACCACATATCCAACATTGTAGAATCTATACTTAGTAAGGAGCTACAAAATAACACAAGGTTTTATTATACACTAATTCAATTCATTTTGATAACATATTCAGAAATTTAGTTAAGTTACTATAAATAGTGGACGAAGTGCTGAGCAATAAGACAGTAACTGCTGATTGAATCTTCATTATGACAATACCTGCTTTAAATTGATGATTGCACAATGACAGTTATTTGTTTACCATTGCACGACTAATGGCAAAAATACGTGCGCAACTCGAAACAATTACTTGAAATGAAACGAAAGAAGTGTTTCTCAAACAACTTTGGCGGCAGAAATGAGCATGCCCGGACAATAAGTGCGAAAACAATATTCAGCACACTGACCTACCCATCTGAGGGGAAAATTTTGAAGGAGAACGCAAGTCCTTCAAACTAAACGAGGCTTTGTTCAATAATATCATTTGCAATGTTCAGCTAATTATAAAAATATTGTTCAAGTCACAACATGAACACACCAGTGCGGAGTTGAGTGACTGCTACACAAAATGGATTGGAGATGAATAACCAGCAGTATTCGAATTTGCAAAACGAAGTCATTATTCTCTAGAGTAGCTGAGAGCTATCGAGTGCAATGTGGAAAATAGAAGCAGTATTTCTATAGACCTCGTGGATTTGTTCAGCTACTTTCAGTCTGAAAGAGTGTCGGTTAAAATATAGTAAAGTCTCAGGTAGGGGGCAAAACGCGGAACAAATGTTTACAAACATTTTGCTCAAGTTTCTTTTCGCAAAACTTGTGCCTTTCGTGTTAAAGGTTGTTGAATTATGAATGAATATTAGTAGGTCTTTGTCTCACATATTTGTTGATTTTGTCAACTGATTATAGCTATCTTTAGCATCTTTTAAATACATTTCGTCAGCAGTTTTTAATTTTTATTGTCTATTCTTATGTCACGCTTACTATAGGCAAGAATTTTCTATTTTTGAAGCTAAATATATGTCTAAAACTTCTTTCATTATTCCAATGTTTCATGTTTGAAATGACGTCCAATTTTTTCAAGTTTTTGTCAGAGCAAATGACTGTCGTATCATGAAAACAGCATTCAGCTAACGAGGTTACAATGACCATAACAGAGTGAAAACAACATTTCACATGTTTGCACTTTTACAGCTGCAGTACATTTAGTTATAATGCTGAATTGCCAACAGCATATGACGTGATGGCGACAATTGTCTGTGGTAGTCACCAGAGGGCGCTACAAGATTGTCCCCAGCACTAGCATGGGTAAGAATGACCACGACAACAGCATCTCGCTCTCATGACATTGTTATTTAAACGGTGCACGGCCTGTAATTGTTGAGCTGGATGCATTGGACATGGACGAGCGAGCAGTTGACGGGGCCCTGCTGCTCATCTGGCTGGCATTGCCTGACATTCGGCTCGACACAGTTGAAGCATTGCTGAGCCGGGCTGAAACAATTATTAATAATATGGTAGCCACACTATAACAACGTTACTCGTAGTTTTGACTACAAATGATGACTGGCGTACAATGAAATTATGTTATAAGAGGCCATTTCATATTTATCAAGTGAACATGGTTACTTCACATTTGTCTGTCTGTGCTTTCGTCTCACAACGGGCTTAAAAGACTCGGGGGAAACTTTTAGGCCTATTATATTTAATGGTAAACATATTTGCATTATTTTACAAAATGTGTACTAACCATGCACATATATTCGCATGTTTAGTGATGATGTGTCATGGCAGTAGATGACACAATTTGGACAAGGAAATAAAAATAGGCATTAACAGACTTCACCAAAATTAGGATTCACTTGCTGCCAAGATGATAATTTTCAGGTTAAGGAGTTCAAAATCATGGTTGCTACCGACAATGAAATCTCACTAATTTTGTATAAATTTAAAATTAATAATTATTGCCTTTCTTCAATTTTCATACTGGGTCTGTCCACAACATGTAATCTCTGGGTAACTTCAGAACACTGAGAACTTGAATATAGTGAACCATTCACATGACGCTAAGTTACCATTATATGAGAAAAAGAGATTTGTCCATCATGTCTTACTTTGCTCAAATGTGCAGCAGTTTTAATGCATTTGTTCTCAAGCATGTGTTGTACTGAACCCGCATTCCATAGATGCGAGAATCTCTCGAAAATCCAAGATCTCATGCAGACCTACGCGAGATATTGCCACACAATATGAGCGAAGAATGTAAACGCATTAAAAAAATAATTGCAGACGGTCTTGCAGAGGGCGCTCGGGAGGGCTCATTGCACTGATGCCCTGAAACCATTTTTATGCTGCAGCAGTGTGTCACAGTGAGACTAAATATACGACCTTGAGTACAGGAAGTAGACACTCCCACTCAGCCACACTGCCTACTCTGTGAACATGTTAACTTTACTCACAAAATCCTTGCGTCTATGAAGTGCAGCCATAATCCGTCATATGAAAGAGTTACAGAATTGTTCCAGAACACAACTTTAGCTAGGTGTCACTCACTTGCTGTACTCTTATCCCTCGTGGCCTCCTCAATGTTCACATACAAGTTCTCTATGTCTGCACCAGTGAAGTGAGTCTGTGAAGCGCGCACCCTCTCCTTGGGCGGCTTGCCTCCCTTTATTGTGAGGGGCACCGTGCCTGTGATGAGGCCCGTGGGAAACAGTTTATATGCTAGCTTGAGACCTTCAAATAAAATACAGCAATAGTGAAGCCAGGATGGCAGAATAGCAAGCACTAGAGAGAATAATTATATTTTGAATGAAGTAGTTATAGGTCATTGCACGCCTCCCCAAAGAGATAACTGTTTAAACATAACTAATCACTGCTTGTCTGCTTGATAATATGTTAATTACCCATTGTCTACCTGCGAATGTTCAAGATGCTATAAGCATGATTACTATTCACTGCTCGACAATATGTAAATTACTCAATGTCAACCTACCAGTGTTAAAGACGCTATAAACATGATTACTAATCACTGCTCGACAATATGTAAATTACTCATTGTCAACCTACCAGTGTTAAAGCCGCTATAAACATGATTACTAATCATTGCTCGACATGCTATACACTTGGCATCTATGAAAATCTAATTTATGATTTAGGATGTTTATTCAACTTATAAAACTGGTACCAACTTGTTTCGTACTAACGTTAAAATTAATTTCTGGGTTTGAGAAGAGCAGACAGTTAGTTGCTTCTTAAAACTGAGACCACCATCTAAACTCGACCTTGTAAGATCATTTCATGTATCAAGCATACCCTCAAGCAATAACACCAACTCAATCCAAAGCCCAATAACAACTTTAACCTGTGTAAGGATCGGGATTAAGTTCCTAACAGAAAACTGTGATCTTTGATCGTGGACACTAGCTGCAGTGTCGGATTTAGTGGTCTGCCCAGAATATTCGTAGGTCAGAGCCCTGGACTGTTTCCACTCCCTGAATGAGCCACAATGAATTGGTTCGATTCACTCACCTCCTGATAACATAAACAAGTTATCGTATCCTCTCTCCACCAGTGTCGTGGCAGACTTGTGAGCTATTCTTTCATCTTCATCATAAACCATTATTATTTTACCAGGTTGGTTTTTCTGATAGTATATAAGGAAATACATGAAATTAAAATAACTTAATTTTCTAGATTGATAGACATGCATGTGTTCTAATAATTTATTACAACTGTTCAACAATAAGAACTTTGTAAAAGACATGACTTAATAATGTACTAAAGAACCTTCAGATTGTCGCATTTCCAAAATAAAAACTTGCCTGCGATCTAGACTTAACCTTACAAGCAATCATTCAATTATTGTTGCCATGGACAACGTACTGGTCGTCATGTCATTTTGTGCTTTCAAGTTGTACTCAGACAATAGCTGAACCTGCTCAAATGAGAAAATCGCAGTCAGTTTTATTTCTCAATAGATGGCGTTAGCTGTATACTTAACTTCTGATCACCACATTGAATTGTTTCGAAGACCAAACACTTGGTTTAAAAAGGATACATAGGTCAACAGCTCCTTTGTTTCGTAGTTGCAAGATCTGGAGAGTATCGCCGATGGGAAGTTCAGAGCTGTACACAGAAGAGGGAGAACATTAAAACAAAAAAATTGAGAACATACAAATAACCAATAGTTACATTGACAGAGACTGGTTAGGTTACAGAATGCTTCAGTCACTGGTGAAAATAGAACATGGATTGAACTCCTTTAGGACTCTTCAAGAAACAAATCAACTGTGTCAATCTGTAGAAGTCTCCAAGATGGGAATGCTATATCTCATCATCAGCATAGATTACAGTAAGTCCAGAAACTGAATATTTATTTTGATTTGTAAATCAACTGAGTTCAAGTCCAACATTTCTTTTCAAGGTTAAATGTGTGCCACGTTCATTTCACCAGGCAGTCACCAGGTAGAAAGCATTTAATTTAATACTATCATACATATGATAGCAACATTAAGTACACAATAAACAACAAGATGCAAGACTCGCAACTCGTTAGTCATTAGATTTATTTTACACTGTTCACAGCTTACCTGAAATAATGTGACACTCGTCAAATGCATCTTTATCTCGTATGTCCAGTAACAGGTATGGACAGGTGTCATTTATCGGGGGGACCACAGGCTTAGCAGGGGGAGGGTTGTCCAGGTCCACCTCCCCGACACCTTTGATGACGCTGTAAACACAACACCAGGAGTCAGGATGGTAGCAAGCAAGGGAAATGTCTGGAACAAGCTGATGAGGTACATGAAGGTTTTGACTTCAATTTCAAACCAACTTATGTGTTTCTTAAAACTTAAATCAGTGCTTTCTGTCCTACTATACCTTTCTAATGTTGAGCGTGCAGAATCAGGTGGTTTCCCATAATCCTCGTCTGTAAGAGCTATACTGCTGGCTGTCTGAAGGCGGCCCAGTTCCTCTTCAGTTAAACCAGTTTCAGGCCTGTCTCCACCAGCTAGAAAATCATAAGTTACCATGGAGAACATTCATTACAGACCATTACCTCAGTCTATAAATATTTAATCTCCCATTTCGGAGGCCATCATGGCTGTGTTCCATGGACCCAAGACACTAGTCACATATTTGTGGCAAGAAATCACTGCTTAAGGAAGAAAAAACACTGAATTCTATTCAAAGACTCTTGAATTTCTGATCACAACCCATAAATTGAAAATTCTAACCTCACTGATAAATCACTTCGGAAGCCAACATTTTGCAAGCCAAACACTAGCAAGGTGTCAAGCAACATTGGCATTTCATTCACGTGACTTTTTGCATGTTTTTCCGAGATTTTCAAATAACAAATTGGGTCTGAACAGAATGCACTTCAGGATACCGCAATCTGCCCAGGCACGGAATAAGAACATTCTACCAATCCCCTGAGCGGTAAAATCTCACCATTTCAGAACACAAAAAGACAGGTAACTGAAATTTTTTCATTTTCCATATTTAATACAACCAGGTTTGGTACTAAAGCTACACAAACCAACAGACAATATTTCGAAAACATGTGGCCATTCTCAGTAATGCGAGAAATCTTTGAAAAGCGAAAAAAGCAACGAGAGCGCTCGGAGGAGCGACACTTGGCGGAACTAATCGAAAAGACGACGATGAGGGAGACGACGACAATCAAGACGATCACGGCGGCAATTATGAATAAGACGATAACATGGTAACATTAATGTGACTAGCGAAGAAATCAAATAGAGAGCAGACAATCAACTACAATAAAGAATTAGAGCGACGACGGCAATCATGACGATCAAGGCGGCAATAATGGATAACACGGTAACATTCATGTGACTAGCGAAGAAATCAAATAGAGAGCATATAATGAACTA
>NMRA01000224.1:123987-136880 GCA_002633005.1 Phoronis australis | reverse complement strand
GAAGAATGAAATGTTCACTAACTTGAACCACAATTTCGCATCTAGTGCCAGTTTAGTTGCAGTAGCTGGCTACGGGCATAGAATACAGGGTTTACAGAACATCGACCTCGGGAAACATCGTAACAGGAAAACGTCAGTTCTGGGTTATATCAGTCCCGGGACATCGGGTCTTTTATAACCGCTGGGAATCTGAGTTCAATTTCAAATAAACCAGAGCCAAGACGGTATACTCTTTCATTTAGGACTGTTGCTGTTCTTTGAAGTGGTGCGCACGCGTGAGTTCACGCACTTGAATCGCTGGAGTAGGCCTACACTTTACGTTGGCAACGTAGCCCCAGAAACAAGTAAAGGGTTTGAGAATTTCTTGGCAACTGAAAGTAAAGACGTGACCGTCGTTTGGCGATTAATAAGGTTGTCATTTTCACTTTGGCTGTCTTTATACGATAAAAAGGAGAAGCACATCTCAGTCTAAGTCACGATTGTCTGCCGGGAGTGCGTGCGCGTTAACGGTGCCGCAGTGCGATCAGGGATATTGTCGTGGATATTTGGTACATGTAATAAGGACATCTTCTGTGAAAAATAAATATTTTTGTCCACCACAAAGTTTGGTAAGTTGATCGCTTAAGAATTAATAGAAACACTGTTGTTGTTAAGCAGTGGCCCGAAACTTTCTTCGGCGAATCCGGGAATTTACAAGTGGCCGAAAGTGTTAGCCAATGAAACGCGTCAAAGATCGATTCTGCATATCCCATGTTCATGCGACTTGCTTACAAGTCATCGGGAGGGCTGTTCTCATTTAGTGTTCTTTTGAACTTGTATTTGGCAACAACCAAATAACGGTCGGATTAACAAGAGCTGCTTTGTATTTGCCAGGTATCTGTTGAGAAGTGTAAAAACTCAGCTCGCATTCGTTGGAAATTCCAGGTCGCATTTTGCGACTTGATACGACCTGACAAAAATCTCAGCTCGCATTTCCAAATTTCAGGTCGCAAATGCGACCTGCAGCTCGTTATGTCGAGCCCTGATGCTCGGATATCAACAAGCATTACTGACATGACATATAGATGATCCTTAATTCAATGTCATCTCATCAGCAAACCTGTTGCTTTGATGGATAATCAAACAATAGGGATTTCCACCTGGCCAAGGTTGGAATAATTTATTGTCAATCGTCTCGTCTGTTTTCCATATTTTTGCAAGTACTAAAAGCACCAGTGTCTTGCTGAAGCCGTACAAATGTAAGTTTACAATTCAATTGCTTCTAAACTGTCTGGAGGTCAATCTAAAAACATGGGAATTCCTAACATAAGATTCAAAATCAGACATGCCTGTTGTTTTCCACTAATGGTTTGACATGATAATCAAATTTCCATTCACTTGTAACCATTTCTGCACAAGAATGTGTCAATTACACTTTCCTCTGAGATTATAGCACTCAGATAATTACATAATAGATGGGGATACTAGATAAGTGATTCAAAAACAAAGAATGCACATTCGCCTAATCATAAGAGGTTGCTACAGCGAAACAGTGAAGTCCTATTTTAATCATCAAACACGTAAAACTTACTCAGTCTGAGATCTTCAATTTTCTTCATGTATTTGGACATACTTGCACCTTAACCAAAAGTAAGAAGAGTTAAAATGATAAGCCACTTCACTTAAAATCAAGAGCAGAACACAGAATATAAAAATTAGAATCCATAAAAATATAGAATTCACAAAAATAAGGAAAATCTAAGAAATAGATATGTGATTTAAAAACTTTCAATTCATTTTTAAATCTTACAATGCTTCTCAAAGACGTTTAATTAAAGTAAATAAACTATGAAATTTCTGCTGATAAAAAAAACTTGTGAAGTAGGAAAGTATTCAGATTAGAAGCGATTCTTGTATTGACACATCGTTGCTAGCAGAAACTACCGTAGGGTCAAAAGTTGGCTTGACCAGGCGGGTCAGTTCGCGTTCAGACCATGGTGTCAAGTAATAACAAACTGTTAGCCTTCCCAAGCCCTCAAAACAAAAGTAGAGACCCGTTAATCATACCAAAAGACTAATTCATAACATCTTTAATCACAAATTGTGAACATGACATTATTGAGATGTAGGTCACATTACCTGTGTCTATGGTTGGCAGTACATCCTTATACTTGGGGTTTTGGGGAATTCTCTTAGACATGGGCTGCAAAATACATTAAAAATCAAAAATAAAGGGAAAAGGCAAATGGTTCACTGTATTTAGTGAATCTGTATGAGCATGACCACTTCCAATGTATGAAACTCAGGTAGATATCTGTATGAGCACGACCACTTCCAATGTATGAAACTCAGGTAGATTTAAAATATGGAAGTGTGAAAGGAATTAAATGTGAGCTGAAGCACAAGTTTTTGTTACATCACTTTATCATTGAACGACAATCATTACTTTCAAGGTCAGAACCAGGCCTTTATCCAGGATTTTGAAAATAGGGTGTCCAAAATGGGGTTTCCAATATTCCAGGGCGTCCATGATTCCGACGCGTAACCCCCCACCCCCAGCAATACCCCCAAACACACAGATTTTTTTACAAAAAAATGCATAGATCAAGGTTTTTACATCTAAGTTACTTTGTAAAACAGTCTTCTATGGTGAGCATTTTTACTAAAAAATGTAGACCAAGACTTTTACAATGCTGTCAATCAAGTGTCAAAATAGCAACAATGCATATACTTTGTTTATGCATTGTATATTTCTTCCTATTTCTTCCTATTGACAATGGGCATCCAAATGATACATTGGGCGTCCTTGCCAGGGCGTCCAGATTAGTGCTAGGGCGCTTTTCCCTATTTCATGGATCATAAACTCTAAACAAAACCAGGGAGTCTTGAATGTACTTTCCCACAGCATCAGTGTTTGAGTGAAGAAAGAGCTTGTGCAACTTTTTTCAACCACGAGATCAAGGAGCAGCCGCATATATACACCGCGCCTGCCATCAACACTCGAGAAGTTATAAAACTTAGGTCCGTGTGTGATGCATTGGTCACAACAGATGTAATGTTTGCATTGCAGGGTATTGGTCTTGGCGTACAAAAAACATATTTTGGCTTGGTTAGGATACGAATCCTCACATTTTTAAGACTAGCTCATAGGTGACTTAATCTACCCAATAAACTAAAGATTTTCAATCAATGTTTGACAGCGTGATTACTGATTGTGCTATTGTAAAATGGGACTTCAGAATCTTGAAAAGCACGCTATTTAAAAAACTGGGCGACCTAATTTGGGCTGTGCGACTTAATTTTCTGACTCATTCGCCCAGTGGGTGACCGGGCTCTTGAGACTTAGGTACATATACTCCAGGTGGTAATGGTCCAATATAACATGCCGAATTTTGAGAACCCGTTTTCTCCACTGAATAACGGGAATCAAACTGCTTCTCAAAATACGGGGCATGTTATATCGAACTATTGCTTCCCAGGTGCTTCAGGAAATATGAAGAGGACAGCAGCTACCCATTTGAGGCAGCTGGCCCATCAAAGGAGCGAAAACAAAAAACAAATGTCAAGATTATCTTAACATCACAGACGGGTGTATGGGAGTGGAATTACATATATCGTCTACCGAAAGCCTTGCGGACTGTGCTCAGGAATTTCAACCATCTTGGTCCGAACAGTAGCTAGCTCAGCCAGCTGTAGTTGTTACAAGTGGTCCCTGATTTTGAAAGGCAAGCAATCTCTAAATAACCACCGTATTATTTAGTAGATGAAATTTTTTGTCTACTGAAATAAGTCCAAGACCACTATACTCGAGCAGTGCTAGACAGACTTTACAGATCACAATTCCTGGCAATTGACCAACTCTGCAATTACTAATACACATCAGTTAGTAACGCTTAGAAAGATTTAAAAAGCTTGGAGAACCCACAGATGTCCTCAGCTTCTGATTGTCCCCAATACACTATATAATACTACAAGGTATGACACTCGGGACAAGGAATTCTACAGGTGCTTCACTTCAGCCGTCCATTTCAAACACAAAACTCAATAAATTTACACAAAACAAGGCTTCAACAAACCATTAGCCTTTGTTCTTACTTCTAATGCCATTCACAGTGTCCTGCTCCAGCAAGTTCGCAACAAATTCACGGTCAAAGCACAAAAATGTTCCCAAAAAGCCCATGCGTACTTCCAACTTTTGACGGTTCAACGTCAAGGACGGTAAGGCAATTGCCGACTTGTCACGGAATGTCACGACATCGATAACTCCACACTTAGCCAGACGATTTCGTAACCATCCTTGATGAACCGGCAGTTGCCGTCCATCCATAACTCATCAGATAATTTTGTACAGTGTTCTCCACATCTGAAAATCTAAACAGGTCGCATCAGTAAAAACTGCAACGTGCCGGAACCATGCGGCGGTCAACGTTCTCCATAAGCTACTGTGCAGTTTTTTGTGCACCTTATTTTTACCCACACATTTTAATAGTAATGCACAGTAGTACAAACAAATAACTGTGTTTATTCAACTTTTTATTTGTAAAAGTTAGCCTTATTTACAAACATTTCACATAATCATAACCCATTTGCTTAGTCAATGACTTTGAAATGGAAGTCTACAGACGTGTTTGATACACTAGTATGGAGGTTTTAGGCTACTCAATAATTGTGATGTCAATGTCAACTAAGTACAAAAAATCTAACTCAGAAGAATAAACTTTTCCCATGAAGTAGACAGTCCAAGTGAAATGTCTTTGAAAAGTCACATTTTTAGGTCTTGATAGCAGTCTATGTTTTCCTTCGGTATGTAAGTGTAATGTTTTGCACAGCATTCTTACAGTCTGAATTCGATGTTCTGAAGCTGGTATAACATTAAACTTCTGCACAACCAGAACTCTTGTTGTAAAAACTCCCTTATGAATGCAAATTAGGCAGGGTAAACAAAACAATTCACGTGCGTTTTCCATCTACTTGGACGGGAGTGTTAGGCCTGTTGATGACAACCAATATTTCTAAAAAGATATCAATTAAATTATCAAACGCTTTCAATTATGGAATTCCCATAATTTTCAGGATTGTCACAAACACATTTTTCCAGATGAAAATCATCTATTCTCAAGTTAGAGCGAATTGTATTCATTTGTATTAATGTATTGCCGATGTTTGACGTTGTCGGCAAAAATTCGCTTCACCGTTCATGACACGGATATTTGAGATTAGTTGACCGAGCCCGGCAATATCACCACCGTCCGGCCCTGGATTATCTGTCGTATCTGCATCTGAGTCAACGTCAGTATCTGAAACATCTCTCGGTTTTTAAAATAATCCTTAGGTTTAGCGGTGCTTCGCTTTCGCGCGGCAGACGGCATTTCTAAGTATGCAGAATGCACATGTCAATCGGTAACGGAAACCAGGATAGAATTCACTAACGTAAGGACCAAGCTAGGAGAACAAGACTGCGAGATTACGCGAGATATTACCGCTTGATTTCAATGAGATCACGTGATTTTGGATGCAATTTCTCAGCGCGAGACACATATATTTTGAACTTTACTCAGTGACGTCACCCAGAATACTCCCCTGAAACCGCAAACGTCACGCACGGCTACTATTGAGCTTGCCAACGGCTTGGCAGATTTTTATAGGGAGTATGCACCACAAATATGTTCATGCTGCCAACAAAACTCCTTACAAGGCAACGAGATGAACTCGGTCACTCTCAATGGGCCGGTGGCACCAAAAGTAACCAATAATATTCATCTAAGTAAGAAATACACAAACAACTACCAATGAGAGCCATCAAAAGCAGTTTCATGCAAATATTTTTGAGACTGGTATCGGTAAAGTTTGTGCCGTGGGGCCCACGGAATATTGAAAAATGTGCTACGAAAACCAATCAAAATTCTGGCCTCCCAGAAGACGGCCGTTGCATAAACTGCTGCGCAACGGTGTCTCTGCTGACAACATATACTTCACAGAACTAACCACCGAGCCTTAGTTATTTTCAATGGGTAATATGATCAGTTGTCCGCCCAACACAAAAAGCGAATAGGCCTAACGCAACGATCAGCGACTTTCGTGACGGACTGCACCTCCAGTGAGCAGCGTAGTAGATTAGGCGTATAGGTAGCACTAGGCATTTGTTTAAATTGACTAGTTGTTCGAGATGAATTGAAAAGATAATTGAGAGATTATTTACACGCCGCATTACACCATAGATAGACTAGTGGCCCGGTCTGCCGTTTGAGTGGGACCGGCGATTAGGCTGTCCACAACTGACCACTTCCTTAGCCTTTATTCAGTTTCAATGGGCTATGTCCAGTTGCTGTCAAGCGTAATTTGAAACTGGTCGCAGGATTTTTAAACAGGATGCTGGATTTTTAAACAGGATGCGGGACATTTAAACAGGACATGTGCTCAGTCAAACAGGACGCTGTGACACGTTAAAAGTGGTCGTGGAGAACACTGACAAAAATGTTCCCAAAAAGCCCAAGCATACTTCCAACTTTGACGGTTCAAGGTCAAGGATGGTAAGGCAATTGCCGATTTGTCACGGAATGTCACGACATCGACAACTCCACACTTAGCCAGACGATTTCGTATAACCATCGGTGATGAACCGGCAGTTGCCGTCCATTCATAACTCATCGGATAATTTTGTACTGTCCTTGACCTCGAACCGTCAAAGTAGGAAGTACGCATAGCCTTTTTGGGAGCATTTTTGTGCTTTGACCATGAATTTGTTGTGAATTCGCTGGAGCTGGACACCGTGAATGATATTAGAAAGAACAATTGCTAATGATTTGTTGAAACCCTGTTTTGTGTAAATTTGTTGAGTTTTGTGTTTGATATGAAGTGAAACACCCTTTAATACTGATGCTTCAGTCTTCCTTTAAAGTCTGTTCACTGTTTAAAGAGGAAATGATTTATTCATTTACAAGTGGTGATAATTAACAGTTGAGTTGGCGGTCCTCACGGACCGGTACCTGATAGGGAAGGAGACATAGTCATAAGTCGCATTTTACAAAGTAATAAAAATCATGATTTGTTAGAAATTGAAAACAAAACCCACTGTGTACATTTACTGTAAGAAATATCTCCTTTAATTCAGCTCAATTACAATACATACGTCTGTTCTTTTCCCCTTCGCACTTGACACAGCAGACATCTTTGTTGTCGTTACAAGAGATTTGATTTTCCGAAAAAATATAGTGTTACAATTCAGTAAAGATAAATATAGTAGCCAATAATGGACAAAATAAGATGTAATTTAAGTTTATAAGAAGTTATTGTGCTAATTAATTATCAATTATGTGCTATTTATTGTAAAGTTTTGTTTTATTTATAAAAATTTACAGATTTTGTGTCTTAAATTTTTGACAACCCATACTCTGTTAGTGCACTTGTACTCCACCAGAGGGCCATCCCAACACTGTCCGTTTTTTGAATGAACAACGTCAAGCAAGAGGAGTATGGCATTTGCCTAGAATTGGTACCCAAGACATTAGCTTTTAGCTATATTTACCGAGAAAGGGCAGGCATAGGGGACTATCGGGATCCATGCTTTACACATTAACCGAACAGTTTAATGTGGTTGCTAAGTTGGAAGAGTAAGTTATAAAACCAAAACTCAACTCCCAACTTAGTTAAGTAAAGACTTAACTTCTAAACATGAGGTCCTGTTAATTCCTGGCGTAACAGGAATGGTGGAGCATCCTCTTACTCCATCCCAAAATAATCTCAATTTGTCTAATGAAATCTATTAAATCAATTGCTTTCGTATGAAATGTGAGTGGGTGGTTGTTTTTCTTGTCTAGGAATTTTGAAATTCAAGTGTCCAAGGTGTTGAAATCTTCAATGAAAGAAGTTAATAATTCTTCCCAGCCCTAATGTCAATCTCGGCCTATCTCAAAGGTGGGAATGCCCACAGTTTCTAAAAACATTTCTGGTGAACAGCTGAACTGAAAGCAGTGGTATAGAACTTTGAAAACATAACCATTTGATGTCCTTATTGGCTTATTTTTGTTGAAAATAAATAGAAAACACTCTCCCTTGTCCGCGGGGTAGTTGTATCCTTAGTAACTTCACAAGATTTTACCTACTTCCCAGAGACACATAAGTGCTTGCCCCACCCGTCAGTCTCAATCTTAACTTTATACTTTCACACTGTCCTATTACAGTTTTGACCAACGTGGATAATGTCAAGACCATGTGCGAAGAAAGTGGAGGTTGATAAGTTTGAGAGGCAATTGAAACTCGAAGAAACCTTCCAGGACAAAAGTGCTCTTACTAACCCCGAGTCGATCAAGAAGTCTTCGTTGGATGTGAACAGGCATTTATATCCTAGGCCAAGTAAAAAGATGGCTACTACAAGTAGAAACAGTGGCCCGTCTATGGGGTTTGTGTCTGCTAGTTCTGTCTTGTCACCGTTTCCAGCATCCAATGGTGAACAGAGACTTGATAACAAATCTCAACATGCAGCTGAAACAAATAATTTTAAAGGAAATGGATTTCTTGGCAAAAGGAAGAAAAATGTTGAGCAGACCAATAAAGTGACACGTTACTTTAAAGTTGTCAACAGAAGATCAGCGACCGGTGAAGACCTTGTGCTTCCATCTACTCCACCAAAGTCAACGTCGTCGTCATGTCTGTACTCACCAATTAGGAAGCTAGAAGGCAGTGAGGTCATATATGTTTCAGATGATAGTCCAAGTTCTGTAGCATTGGACAAGGAGGGTCAGAGCAGGTGTCTTCCCTCAGCAAGCAAAACTTCGAATCGCAGGTTATTTATAGAACAAAGCAGTTTAGATGCCACCCAAAATGTCTTGACTAAAAACGAACCAAGCACTGTGAAATCTGGAAAACCTTTGTGCCATAGGACTGGTTTAAAATCAAAACATTCCGACAAATACGGTCTGCTAGGCACTGGCCAAGCTCCAAAAAACGACAAGGTGGATTGGTTTGCAGCGTTACCTCTGGACATAGTGGAGAACATCTTCTGCATCCTTCCTAATCTGGATCTGTGCTTGAATGTTAATAGAGTCTGTCGCTACTGGGAAAGTGTTGTGTCGAGTGAAAAGGTATCTATCGCCCATGGTTTATATTGATGTATTTCCATGTGCAGTTGTATTGAAAAGCAATTTGTATTTTTTCATCACATATATTTTAAGACGACTTCTGCAAAATACGATGAGATGTGTTGTTGGCCCAAATTGAGGCTCAGAGACTACCAAACTTAGCTTGAGGCTCTCCTCGAAAATTGATCTACTAAATATCTTTCAAATTACATGCTTCGGGATTGGTCAACTTTGAGATGGAATCTCAGGTAAACTTTTGTCATCCCAGATCCAGCTAGTGTGGAAAACTCACTCAATAGATGTCTCTCTCTATAAAAAAATTACAACAAAAGTGCATCTAAGTGCGTATTTTCCATTTGCTTAGTCACATTACCTTAAGCTTTTGACATGCTACAATAATTCATGAATGGATGTTGTTGTTGCAGTTCATTCCGTGGAAGAAGAAATACCACCGAGTCAAAGCTGGGAGCGGAGCTGACCTGGACGCCGTGCAGAGGCTCATGCAGCAACATGGACTGGTCAATTACCAACAGTTCTTGCCACAGCTGATCAGGTCAGATGTCTTATAAAAATGTTGCTTTAAGCGACATCGGTGGAGTCGGAGTGAACGTTCTTGCTAATTTGGTTCCTATACGCAACAGAAATCTTAGAAACTTTTGGAAAAATTTACTGCAGAAACCTTAGAAACTTTTGGAAAATTTTATTTTTTATCTTGAAGCGCCCCATTCATGTTTCTTAGTTCTTATGTCAACACCAGTACATCCTATGTGTTATTTCTGCCTTCATTCACCATTTCGGCATTCTCCCGTTCAATAACTTTACAAGACTTATGTTGGTTGTGAACATCCGATAACATCGAGCTCTTTTACTCAGTCTATTGTCAGGTATGATAACATGCAGACCAATTGTCTATGATGCGTCAAAGAGATACTGAAACTGTAATGCCTTTGGACAGAATAGATTCTCTTAATTTCAGTTGTAGTTGAGCTATTTTGGTGATGCAAGAACAAAACATGATCAGCATTTGACGAGAAATTCAAAATTGTTATTGGTTTACGTTCAAACAGTTAATAACTTATCTTGTATTTCTAACAGCACAACCCTGTCAAGCTAGATAAGATCTTATCCAGGTATGAGCAATTATCAAACAAAAGAGAGCTGGTCCTCCAACCATAAATGTCACAATGGAGTTTATCTGTCATGTAAAATACTTGTTACACTAGTCAACCAGCCAACTTATTCATTTGGTATCCAATTGAACAAGCTGGACCCAACGGGAGAACGCCCTATTGGTTAATTCAGCACCAGTACATTGTTGTGTTGTGTTATTGTTTCGACTCCAGGACTTCACTTTTAGATCCCTTCTCCATGCAGGTATATGGCCCATTTCAAGCCGGTGACGGCTCATAACATGCAAGACTATATACAACGACACCCAAAGTACCCCGCGGCCGTGGGTTTATTTGCCGAAAGGTTCAGTGATCTTCTAGAAGATGAGGTAATAAGTCAGGGTTGTATTTTTAGACTGCGTCCTCTTTTGCATTGCATTTGTTATACATTTTATTTGATGAGCATTCAAAATCAAACAAATGCGTCTTTTTTGAAAAGGTCTTTGATTATTTTCTGATGTGGAAGAGCAATGTGTTTGAAAATCACTGCTTGTCTATTATGTCGACTACCTTTGGATTTTCCTTCTCGTTTTCACCACAAAGTTCTCGCTCCTCTTCCCGCTAATTCTTTCTTCAACTCATTGCAGTGCAAATGACCGTACTCCCTATTAGACACCATTGTTAAATGCCCAAAGGAGAGTCGAGTCTTGCAGCGCCATCTAGTAACCATCGATTAAAACGAATCTTCCCTATTGAAAATATTTCCTGTCTTAATCTTGTACATGTTTCAAGTGTACAGAAATCAATTCCTACGAGTCCTCCTGGGCGGGGTTGAATAACAGTCATATGTTCACAGTACAGCAATAATAACGGGGCGTTATCATGTTGCTATTGTAGAACAATGCACTTGGCGTCATGCAAATACTAAACTCATGAAATTGAACAAAATTAATGTGTTTTAAGGAGACAGCACTGGCTCATTTTGCATGGTTCCAGTACGTGTATGACGTATTTTGACTTGTGTTCGTGAACACTGACTATTCTCACTGCATGGGTTCAGGCTACAAACCCATAGTTCTGGTTATCAGTGCAGACAGTGTCTAGATGAATTGTGATTCGCCTTTAATGTTGCACACAGTTGTTAAACTCATAGTCGGTGACACAGTCCATGCTAGAGATAACCATAAAAGTGGCCTACAATTCCAATAGATGTCTCTAGTCGTGATCAGGAATGGCAGGGACACTTAGCTGGAAAGTTAGCATGATATACTGCTACTCTGTAATCAGTTCAGTCTATGATGTGGTGTGTGAGTGCTGTGAGCTATCAACAGATGTTTCTAGTGCATTATCAGGATTAGCAGGTCTTTGATGGAAAGTTGGAATGGTAAAATGGCACTCTGTAACCAGAGAATCTTAGCACAGTCGCAAATCATTTTTAGCTAATGGCAGAATTAGGTGAAACTGATATTTTGTCCAATTTCATTTTACGTTTGCCGTAGCAACTCTGGGAAGACCGGAAAGTGTCTAAAGTGACTTTGTCTTCCTAAAGTTTCATTGTTTTTCTGTTTGCAGGTGCCAAACCCTTGGTCGGTGATAACAGCTCTCGTTATTATTGCCGAGAGTGTGAGAGATGTACAGCTTGTCATCCACTACCTGTCCCAGTCTGACTGCACAGCTTTTGAGGTTATAGAGTGCCTGTACTGTGTGGCGACATTTTTACTAGCATTCAAGAAAATGAAGAGAGACTCTGTGTGGAATAGGTAAAGTTTTTTTGATTTGGGGTTAGGTGCACTATTATGTTCTTAATGATGGGATATATAGAGTAGTATTAAAAGTTAGAAGTTTAGACTGATATGTTTTGTTTTATATGCACAAAATACAATTAACTTTATGCTAAAAGGGCGCAAGATGTGTGTTGCAGCTGTGTCTGTAATGTCTGCCGTCTGCCACTTCTGTTTCTTTACGTTGTGTACATTTCTTTTGGCACCCAGTTGATTTGTTGTCCATGCGCTTCATCAGTAGTTGTATATATATGTAAAGGCAAACTGACGGTTGTTATGTAATCAATAATATGCGACATCCTTGTGTGGCTGTTTATTGTTATTAAAAAGACACAGGTGTTTATAGACACAGTCTTAAATAGGCGACTTTTGAAATACAAGGGGCCATATTGAAATTCACTATCCCGCAAGATGGACAGGTGTTCAGCGCCACCTAGAGATCCCCCTATTTGAAAAACATCGTTTTGGAAACAGTTTTAACATTAAGATTTAGTTCAAACTAATAAACCCATCATGTCAACATTGAATTTCTTGGTGGTTGTCCGTAGGCTACATTACCAGGTGTATTACGCACTCTACCTGCATGAGAATAAGGCTACCATGACAACTGACCAGGTGAACAGTGAGGTGTTCTCAGGACCTGGACAACAGTCACTGCTCAAGTACAGGTAAGCAATGTATGGAACACTTGTGCTGCCATACTTGGTCATGTTACTCCCATCTTCAGCTTAACACCTCCGTAAGTCTTATAGTTTTCCAGTTTTAGCATTGGAATACTGTTTGACCATGTGTTTCTGCCTTAAAGTGTACACAACATGACTCTAGTACCTCAAAATAAATTTTATTATTATATCTTACTTGATTTCAGTGCCTTTAGTGCACAGCTCATAAAGAAACACGCAAAAATTGAAAAAAATAATAATTATGTACAACGTCATGGGTTGAAC
>NMRA01000224.1:105559-118826 GCA_002633005.1 Phoronis australis | reverse complement strand
TGACCTGGTTTGTGAGAGGTATTACCCTTATCCTTCATTGACCTGGTTTGTGAGAGGTATTGCCCTTATCCTTCATTGACCTGGTTTGTGAGAGGTATTACCCTTATCCCTCATTGACCTGGTTTGTGCTAGTGACGATGTTCCTACGATCGGTGCTTTTACAGTTTTTGTTGAATAAATGAGTAACATCGTATTGCCTGTGAGTCTAGAAATATGCTACACACATACCATGCTGTTAACTGAATCAAACCTACTCAAATTCTTGCTCAGGGTTTGTAAAAGTTAGAAGCATTATTAAGTGGTTGTGAAGTTATTGCTCTTGTGGATTTGAAGGTGAATTTTGTGTATTATGCTTAGTGCTTTCCCTTGCGTAAGTTGCCTGAAATGGGTGCAGTATTTTTGCAAGCAAATTTTTTTTGGCATTAGGATACCAATTTATTTGAATTTTGAGTCCCATCAAATCCTGCAGGATGAATTCCATGCAAATTTATTCACGATTTAGATGTTTGCTTTCTGTAGTATGGAACGGTTTGCTCTAGGTACCAACATAAATTTGCACCTAACCTGAAAGTGAGGCTCATCGTGAATAATTTGGAGCCACGGAAGGGCGAGAACCTGTATGTACGCGCCAAGTTTGTGATGGATACGCTGAATACATTCATGGCCTCGGCAGATCCTTTTGTGACCACGGCACATGCGCCAAGTCGAACTAGAGACGACCAGAATTTGTTGAGGGATATTTCATTTCACCACAGAGAGGTGAGAGAAGCAATGTCTTATGTTGACTGGAAGGACACCTTTAGTCTGATTACACGAAACACCCCCAAGTAGGTACTCCACAACATTTTCTGAATGTTATGCATTTTTATGGACTCTATTTACTTTCTCATGTTGCTCTTTAACTTTATTCATGACATTTTTTGTAATCTCAAAACTTAGCTCTTATTTCAATACAAATCAATTGTGTGAGGTTTTAGAGACACAAATCTGATACTGCAAAATGATGAATTCCAAGTAGCTTAATGCACCAATATCCTGCCCATCAGCTTTGCAGATAGTTCAACTGTAGACAACTTGGAAATATCAATTCACTTTTTTTTCAGACTGTATGTTGTTTATTGTGAAAAACACAGAATCAAGCAAAACTAGACGCGGTATTGACTTACATGCGTGTCCCAGCATGATAGTCACATTAACTGTGGTCCCTAGCTGTCTCTTGGTGAGAATAATTAGCCAAAACCACATGCTCTCATTGAAAATAACAACAACATCACACAGAATCTCGCGAGATATTGCTTTTCTAGTGAGGTACCAAACGCTATTGACTGCGGACACGTAATCTCACTTTAACACATGCACTCCGCTGCAATTTGCCAAACTTTGCTCAAAAGTGGACTCAAAAAACTAACTTTTATATTTCACACAATGTGATTGGTTAATTTTCTTGTAAAGTCTTTTACTAAGGTGTTGATTTTTGCCCACAATCACTGTTCTCGGGATGTGGCCAACGTTCAAGGTGAGTCCTATCTAAATCATATTGAGTGCAGCGCCATCTTCCAATCACTGATGAAGGCAGTGTCAACATTATTTGATGGAAAGAATTGGACTCACTGTAGCTAGTATGTACATGCTATTAATTATCTATGTTCTAGATGTACGCTCAGGACGCCCAGCGTATCTGGGACAGAATGGTGGACCTGCGGGACAAAACAGTTCCCATGGTTCACGATGGCTACATCAAGCTGTACCAGCTGCAGAAGCCTAAACTCAAAGGCTATGACTGTATCCTGATTGATGAGGCTCAAGACCTCACTCCTGGTTAGTCTCAAATGTGCACACCAGGTGTCACCAGCAGGCATCTGTTGGCTGCTTCTTTTTTTGCTGTATTCCTTACTGTCGTTCAGTTTGTAGGTACCATGGTGAATGTACGTTTTCTGGTTCTTTATTAAAGCTGCATTCACCAGCAAGCAATTCGATCTAGTGATTATACGTGTAACCAGTGCGTTATACATATCCTGGTTCTTAATTAAGGCCTCTGTGCACCAGCGAGCAACACCACCTGGTGTTGGTACACGTAACCAGTGTGTTCTCTTCATTTACAGCTATGGTAAATTAAAAAACTTAACAAGATTGATTTGTCAGCTCTTCTCATTGCAAGAAGCCACTATTTTCTATCAATAAGTGGTCAAATTCGATGGACTTATGGATATCAAAAATTACCCAAAAGTGATACATTGATGATATGCCGTGTGCCATTCCTTGGCAGTCAAAGTATTACAGACGTTTTGCCACTTACACTTGTCATTTCCCATCTCGGCCATCTTGCTGTCTCAGCGCAGGCTTAAAATAGTTGTAGGGGACCCTCACCTGCAGACATAAGCCTTCCACAACTGGGCCCGGTCTCTAATCTTTGTACTCGAAACGAACTCGAAACTATTTTTGGCAATTTCTCTGCTCCTTTTGTGCGAACTTAAGATAATTGGTTATCAGACTGTGCTCGAATACATTATAGTTTATGCATAGGAGTTTCTAGTTCAAGTTCGCCCTTGAAGACTCTTATATTCGTGCTACAAACTCGAGTAAAAACTCGAAATTTCGAGTTCAAACTCGAACTTATTGCTTTAATATTGGGTTTACAAACTGTGAACTAAGGGCAATAAATTATTTATGTAAGTTATTGTGTATTCGAGCATAGAATAATAGACACTTATCTTGAGCTCGCCCAAAATTAGAGTAGAAAATGCCAAACCTAATTTCGAGTTGCATTTCGAGTAAAAAGATTGGAGACCGGGCCCAGATGTCGTGAGTCTTTATTCATTTCCTTCTA
Source organism: Phoronis australis (assembly GCA_002633005.1). NCBI lineage: Eukaryota > Metazoa > Phoronida > Phoronidae > Phoronis > Phoronis australis. Next base: position 115,999 of record NMRA01000224.1, on the reverse strand, counting down.
CTCCAGCCATCTTGAACACTCTGCTGTCCCTATCCAAGCCTGAGATACTGATAGGGGACTCACATTAGCAGATCTATACCTTCCACATCACTGCCATTGGGTCTGATTCACATTTTGTCTATTTCAGCCATTGCGGATATCCTACTCTCTCAGTCCCAGCCTAAGATACTAGTGGGTGACCCACACCAGCAAATCTATTCCTTCCGGGGTGCTGTCAATGCCATGCAGCAGATCCAGGCCACTCACATATACTACCTTACACAGGTAATAAACTGTCTAGAATTGACAATAGATGGGGTTGTAGTGTAGTGCAGTTTCAGATTTTGGCATTGTTCTTTGGTAGCATTGCGTGTCCTTTAATGATAGTTAAGCCCCATAGGGGGAGTAAGGGTTACCAAGGAGCCTTGAGATCCCTCCAGGCCCAAAAATAACTCTGTCATGTCGTTTTAGAGTTACCGCGAATATTTTTCCTTTTTGAAAGTGTGCTTTGTCCCCCTTTCAACATCTTTTAATACTATCAACTAATTTTACAAGGTCACGTGGATTCTTATGATGTATATAATATGGCAATTTTTCGCTGTATACTCAGTTTATTTGACACACCCCAACCATCAGGAAAATACATTTAATTTATTTGTGCAAATTAAGTGAAGAATTGCCAAACTATCACTAACAGGTTATGGAGTAATGGACAGATGCAATGATTGATTGATGGAATGATTGACAGTTGCAGGCCAGTTTCCCCGTCACGATAGACTTCGCTGTCATATGTTGAATAAAAGCGCTAAATAAAAACATGCATTACAATTATTTCTTAATTTCAGTCCATGAGGTTTGGTCCAGAAATTAGTTTTGTAGCCTCCAGTTGTCTGGAAATGTATAAGCAAGTGGAAACCAAGACACTCGTTGGAAACGGGCTCCCTGGTAAGAATCAGGAGAACTCTTCATGTTTTCCAAATTGGTTGCAGTTTTAAGACTGTCTGACCTGATGTTGGTGCTTATGAACTCTAGGCTTACTGAGTTGCCCTGAAAATTTCACAAAGCAACAAAAAATTATTAATTTCATTTAGTTTATGTCCTGTGTAGTTTTTATAGATTTGGATTAGTGTAGAAGAGGTTACGCTTTTACTGCAATGTCTCATGAGATAAATTTATAATAAGCAAAAGTCCTGTTTGACTTTTTACAAGAAAGAACTTTAATCTTCAGCATTCAACTTTCATGTTATTGTACACAGCAAAATGTCAAATGTAAATTTGCCTATCTTGGAAGTTCACCATGCTTATTTGTTTTGGACCAAATTGCTCATGTGTGCCGTAATCAATGTTTAGTATCTTTCCTCTATCCTGGTATTGATAAACATCATAATTGTCAATGAATTCTCTCATAGTGTATGTGCCAGAAGCTGATGTGCGTGCGTGTGTTTGATCATAGCCTGTCACTTCTTTACCACAGGTCATATTGATGGTGAGGTCAAAGGTCAACTAGCCATCATCACCCGTTGTAACTTCACCTTGTTCAGTGAAGCGGTACGAGAGTGCTCCTACACCAGCGATCAGCGCAAGTCTGTGGCGTTTGTTGGTGTAAGTAGGATTTAAATGGAAATGTACAGCTGTAAATGTATCACTTATTTAATGAGTGAATTCATTCTTTTATGTTCCGAAGTGTATTTGAGGTTTGGTTTATGATCCGTTTTGCAGTAATTATCTTGTTTCAGGGTACTGATGGATTTGGGTTCCCTATGATTCGTGATATCTACACCTTGATGTTGCCGCCAGAAGAACGCAAAGGTATGGTATGACACCTGTGTTGTAATGCATGACACCTGTGTTGTAATGCATGACACCTGTGTTGTAATGCATGGCGGCTGTGTTGTAATGCATGACACCTGTGTTGTAATGCATGGCACCTGTGTTGTAATGCATGGCACCTGTGTTGTAATGCATGACACCTGTGTTGTAATGCATGACACCTGTGTTGTAATGCATGACACCTGTGTTGTAATGCATGGCACCTGTGTTGTAAACATTCTTATTTCCGCCAGTGCTTTCTGCTGCAGGTTGGGAAAGTATTTAGTATCTTGTCCTAGTGAATTCTCAGACCTGACACTACAAAATCACTGACTGGTATGGGTGTAGTAGCCTTGTCTCAAATCCATGGCTACTTTATTTTTGTTGGTCCAGGGTTGGGTTGCCTAAAACTTCAAAATTATCCGCTGGATAAGTTTGTTGTTGTATGACGTCAGGTTTATTGTTCAACAATAAAAGCGTGACACGTGATAATGTGACGTCATTGTTGCTATACGGCGTATAACTTTTATGTAACTGGGCCCTGCGGTAATAACTGGGTCATTGCATTGCAGCCATTTTTGATGTGTTAGTAGTACTTGTTTGGTCCTGGGATAGGAATAAACCTGAATTTGAATTTACCCTTTAGCATGTAATGTATGAAGTAAACTATTTCTCTCACCAAGATTTCGCTGATTTTTCAATGAACATTGTTAATACTTCAAATTTATTGCCATGTTTCAGCTAAAATCACAAATGGCCTTATTGCCTACTTTCACAATCTTGGAGAACTAGAGAAATATGCGACAAAGACATCCGACCATGAACTACTTGGCAAGATTAAGATTGTCAAGACTTACAATCGCCAGCTGCCGACAATCATGAATCAGATAGAACAACGGGTGACCAAACATGTGGAGTTTGCTGGTAAGTCATTGTGGGACTCGTGTAGACCATTGCTCTGGGTTTTGTGTACCATGTTTGGAAAATGCTATGTTTTATGCATAAGACGAGGCTCAACTGAACCTGGTCTCAACAATAACAAACAGTTTGCCAGCTTCTCCCAAACTTAGACAACATTTCTAATCTTTTTTATCAGAAACTGGGTTTATAGCACCTTTAACTCTTGTCATATTCACTGTATTCCATTGGTCCTTAATTTCTGGTAGAAATTAAACGAGAAGATCACCAGAGTCCTAGACATGACTGCTTTACTTCACTTCTCAACCATAATGTCCAACCAGTCCCGACCCACGTGAAACAAAAAGGTAATTTACTAGCATTAGCTGAGTGTATACATGAAAGCCCATATGACCTTTATATTTAAATGTGACCGGCAAGAGTTACACTAAATAACCGGGGGGGGGGGGGGGGGGGGGGNNGCCACATATCAAATAAATGATCGTTTTGTAGAATTGAGAATGCTCTTACATCACTATCTTGCATCTCTAGTAATCCATTTCAACAGTAAATTTGTCGTCCCTATATAAGCCTTATCATAGATACATGACTGTACATTTTTAATTTCTTTGTTACATGTGTAATCTCTTTACAGATGTTGTGTTAAGTACGGCTCACAAAGCTAAAGGACTTGAATTCACGACTGTACGCTTAACCGATGACTTCAACCTTGAACAGTCGACAGCCTCAATGATAAACCCTGGCTTAGATACCTTGTTTGGAGCCGAGGGCAATGGTATGTAAACTGACATCAACCTGGACACTGCCAGCGGTTCTTGCGTGGCAAATCACAGTCCCCAGCCTATGACCAACATACTCATGTCTAAGTATCAGACACAGCCTTATTGTCAATAGCAACGTGTTTGTGTTGTATTCGTCAACTGCAAGCACCTTGTTTGCTCTGTCTTCTACTCCGGCATCCTTTTAGAATGCATTTTGTCGGATAAGCACTTTTTGTGATAAATTTCATTAAATTCTTTCGCAATATCAAAATGGGAGACACAAGTCAGTGGCAGGGGCGGATCCAAGATTTTGAATTGGGGGAGACAAGGCAGAGTAGAAGTCAGGATTTTGTCTGTCAGATATTCGCACCTCCGAACTTCTGAGGAATTTTGGAGAATTTTAGGTTGGGGCAATGCCCCCCTGTCCCCCCTCCCCTAAATCCGCCACTGAGTGGTCACTTTTTACGAGTTAAGGCATTCCCAGCGTGGGTGCGTACTGTCGTCATCGCAGTCACTCGTCATTACTTTTCAAACACCTAGTCGTCATGGTTTTTGAAGAACCTTAGTTGGAACATAGTTGTGTATGAGCTTGAATAACAGAAAGGTTTAAGGTACTTTTGTGTGGTTGTTTGTAATTTACAATTTAGGAAAGATGGAAATGCCAAGAAAAACGAAAATTGAATTGGGCCTTTTATTCCCATAAAAGCAGTTGCATAATACACGTTATTGTGATAGGATTATATTTCTGCTTCCAACAAGAATAATGAAACAATGACCAAACAAAATGCTTCAGTGTTTGTAGGGGTTGGTGAATCATAAATTTGCGAATTTGAAAATGGCGGACATACCCATTGCCTGTGAATCGAGTTGATGGAAATTGTCGCGGTAAGGAATATTTACGAGTCTTATTCTATGAGCCTAAGAGTAAAAGGCCCAAATTGATTTTGTTTTTTGCAAACTTAGCAGGGTGCAATACTGTTTTTATCACAAACGAAGAGGGAAGGCTTGTGTTAAGCATACGCAGTGATGCAAGAAATGTTGTTTCAGTGAGTATGAGTACATTTTTTATTTCTTGGGTTTTCAGATGATAATGACAATGACATGGCCGAGTTGGCGATTAACAGCCAGTCTGTATCTTCTGAAGAAGCTAATTTACTGTACGTTGCAGTGACGCGAGCCAAGAAATGCCTCGTCATGAATAAGACACTTCTCCGTATGTTGAAGCTGGTTGGGGTATGTAGGTGCCGAGAATTTGGAAGTGGGGGCGTTCACACATTACGTTATCTCAAATTTGCCACTTTTTGCTTTCTCTCCCCCCTTTGTCATCACCCATCGTCACGATATAAGCTCCCCCTGTCCAGTCTGTAATTACGTCATCACAGCCGTCCTCACTGTTTGGAAGAACTGGCAGTTCATTGGAGATTCTGTTTTTATGACTAATGGCTCTTTATAATCGGCGGCATTTGCCGCTGTTGTATTCATCAATGAAATAAAGTACGCCATTCTAATAAACCCCCTCTCTGTTATAAATTGTCATCTTTCCAATTTGAAAACCCTTCCCTCTCGAGTGATTACGTAATATGCAAACGCTCCCATAGTGTTTGTACTGCCAGATGAAAATACCAGTTAAAGAGAAAGTATTCAATTTAAAACAGTTGAAGTCAAAGTTTCCTTCAGTCAGTTTTGGGAAAGCTGTATAAGAAGAAGTCAGAGTTCCCATTTACTGGTTGAAATGTCAAAAAATCTGCAAAGTATCCCGCAACCGAACTTCAGAAAGACAGGTGTGTAGTCACAAGGGGACACACCGACACACTGCCCTTGATCCCAACTTGAGCTTTGATGTGAGGTCATGTGCTAATGAACAAATGATAGGGTCATGTTTTGGTTGGCAATCAAATCGCCGAATGTTGGCCCGTCCTAAATATGCATGGGCTGTACTTTGTTAGATTTTGTTATTTATCCCTTAAAGTTGTGACTGGAATACAAGAAGCTGAATATTTGAACTGGGAATAATTTAGTTTGATTCAGAAGTCATGGACACCTTTTAATCTCCATGCAGGGCCATGTTTTGGTTCTTTTGGGGTCATTGAAACCTTTGTTTTTTTAATACACATTCCCTAATTACACACATGGACCGAGTGGAGGTCAGTGATTGGTTCAACGTAAAGCTGGAAGTCAGTGATTGGTTCTTCATAAACAGGGAGATCAGTGATTGGTTCAACACAAAGATTGATCACCACTAACTTGTCAATGATTTATTCCAGGTTGACTGCGATTTTGGCTTGGCCTACTAGAGCTGTTTGGCACTTTAAATGACCTTGTTTTACGTAGCAGTTTTGTTGATGCATTTCTATCTATAAATTACATTTCTTCACATCAGTTGAACTGCTCACTAAAGACACTAGGAATGACGAGATAAGGTCACGCAAGTCTTGACGAGATATCGCCACGCAGTGCGAGTGAAGACCATGATCTCTCTAGGATTACATCATCAAGATGCTCTCCTGACATTAGCTTTCATTTTCTAGGAAACATTCGAGTTTCCAGTCCTCAGTGAAGGTTTAAAGGAGAGGGGTGTGGCCATGAAGTGCTTAGCGCGTGGTGTGGAGTTCGAGCCGTGTTGTCTTAGTCTGTGGAAGAAGAAAATTGTTATAGTGAGTATGCAGGGCTTGGAATGACCAATGATAAAAAACGCGGAAACTTTGAAACTTTTACGGCCCAAATCATGCCCGATAACCAGCCTTGAAATGGTCAATGTGAACCTTTCCCCGGCAAAAATCGGGAGGACTTAAAAAAAAAAAACGTTACCACCATCAGTAGCATGCATCTGCATCCTTTTAGCTCGCCCGTCCACTCCCAACCCACACATTTTTGGCTGCAGGGCGGTAGTATTTGTCCCCGCTCTTGACAATAACACGAGACGCCATTGAAAATCCCACAATGCTGTCCCAGATGCCCCAGCAATGTTGATAATTTACGTTCCTCCGAAACATAAAGAGCAACTTCCGCTTTTCGAGGTGAACGTCGTCTGCATCGCCGCGGTAAGAAAGGAATTTGCCGCGGAAGTTTTATATCAAATCCGATTTTTTTACGCGGAAATATTATAAAAAAAGCGGAAAGCACATTTGAAAAAAGCGGAAATCCGCGTTTCCGCGGAAAATTCCAAGCCCTGAGTATGCTACGATCAACACTGCAACGTTCTGCTGGTTTTTGATTTGACTGCGGTGGGCGCGTATTAAATTGGTTTCTTTGGCTCTGTTATTAGTAATTGTTTGAAAACTATTTGTCTTTAAGGTTATGTAGGACCTTATCGACAGGTCTTAATATTATTATTATATTTAGCCAAATATCTACAAAATTGTAGATTTCAACTCGTTAAAAGTTAGTGTATATCTTTTCTGAAAGCTTTGTTGAACGACATCTCATTTATTTTAATGGCCTTGGTAGATAAGCGAGATAGTCTGATTTTCTGAAAGCAGACATTCTGTAGAATTATTTTTTTACTTTTTACCGATCTGCCATTAATTCAATCACATGACAGTGACTTTTTAGTTAAACTAAAGAAAAAAAGAAAGGAACACTGATAGCAAAATAATGGTATCAGTAACATGATCAAATTTTATTTGATATAAAAGTACAAGATGAGATCTCAAGAGTGCTGTTAGTTTTCTAAAATATTTCATTTTTGTTTTATTTATGTTTTTTTGTGAAAATCATGAAAATTCTACTGTTTGATAGCGTCATACAGAAGTGGATTATTGTTAAAATAATTCCTTAAAGCACTTTGGAGAACAGAGCATAAAGCATATAAAAATAATCTGAAAGTTTCATAGCAATCCGATATTGAAAGCCTTTTCTGAGATATGAAGTTCATAGTTAATTAAATTTGGACATTTTTCTTGGGTCCTACATAAGGGCTGTTCCAGTAAAATCCATGTGGGAGGTGGAAGGCAATTGAAATAAAAATTTATAAGTGGCTGTGTTTGATTTAAATTCAAAATGGCTGGTGGTAGTACTTCAAAAAATAAAAATTTACAAGTCGTTTTTGTTTCATTGTGCCATAAATGTTTGATGGTGGGTAAATTTCAGTAAGTTCTATAAACAATTCGCACAGAATCAACAACTAAAACAAAAACGCAACTTGCAAAAAGCTCCGTCTGTTTCACTCCCTCCGATCTCCCCTTCGGCATGCCCATAACACCAGGCAACCACAGGTGCTCGAATTTCTAATAACCAAGAAACATATGTTTTCTTAGTAATGAATGACGTCAGTGGTGATTGAAGAACAGATACACTCATGTGCCTGTGCAGTCGACCACAAGAACAACAACAAAAATTACGGGTGGTTGCATTTCAACTTATAAAAAATTACAGGTGGTGGGCTGAAGAAATATTGGGTGGTGGGTGCAAAAAAGTGCCTTCCCCCCATACAGATTTTACTGGAACAGCCCGAACCTTAACTAGCCATACCGGATGACAGCATCTCGTTTACTTTTTTATATACCAGTCTTGTTTACATTACTCGACATTGTCAACATCTACTATTTTGTAACAGGTAAATCAACTTTCACTCAAATACATATTTTGATGATTATGCTTCAGGGTTTTACAGTGTTTTGATCTAATTGCATGCGCCTCATTGCAGATATAGGCATAGCTTTAAATATGGGCACATGGGATGCTCATATTCAGTGTATGGCAGGTGTTTGAAGTGGGCTGAACTATTTATTCCAATAATGTAACATGAGGGCCAAAGAGGAGGTCTCGCCGTAAGATTTGTGAATTTGCACATTGTCATTTTTACAGGATCAACAAAGACAACTTGAAAGTGGCGTGTATAGTCCTGAAGCTGTTAGCCAATTGTATCGAGATGTTTCCTGGAGAAACTTACTGGGAGTTCAAACTAAGACTATTGAAAGGACTTGATAAGACTCAGTTTCAGTTTTATTCCCGAGCAGTTTCAACGATGCTATGGGAATATTACAACTTCAGAATATTTATATCGCCCATTGCTTTGTATTGCTAACCACAGTGCCATCATTCATTAGTGGACTTCAAAAGTTTTGCAAGAAGGAATGATCGAGTGCCATTGAGATAAAACAATTCTACATGATAATGGTGGCATCGAAGGTGGTGTTTCGTTTCTACATACATGTAGATGTTACTTGAAACACGAGCCAAATTACTTTTCTACATACATGTAGATGTTACTTGAAACACAAGCCAGATTACTTTTCAGTGGTAGTTTGGCAACTATAGCGTAATCAGGCGATACCTCCGTTGACAAGTTCAAGATGAACTTGAAATATTTGTATGGTCCTTTTAAGGAGCAAAGTTGAAAAGTGATCACATTTCAACACATTTCCGTGACTTTGTCCCATGCGAGAAATGCAAATGATCATGAAGAGCCTCCATGTTTCGAAAAAATGAGGTTGAAAAGTCATAATTTTATCAACCCACAAGAAAGCTGACAAAAAAGAACACTCAAGACTGTTGCCATTAGTATATAAAGAGTGATAAAGTTGAACTTGCATGCTTATTTCTGTTTTTGCTTGGTCAAATTAGTTAATAACAAAAAATATAGCAACAATGAATATGAAGTACGTTGTAAATTCGCAAATATTTTCAAGAACGAGTTTTGTGGCTAAAATGATCCGCTGCAAATCACTGAACTGTCTCCTGTAAGTGTCGTGACGTGTTGGGGAATAACACTACATGATGCAGGCTATGTGAGCCCGCGAGAAATGCCATAGTGCAAAGGTCACCTATTTGCAGAATTTTTTGTTTTTTGTTCACGTTTACAAGCTGTCAATGAGTACAAGCATAGATTATGTTAAAATAACATTGTCGTTTAGTTCCTGTTATGCATTAGCATAGATAGGAGCAGACAAATGTATATTTAAATCGCTTTGGCAATAAAATGGGGAGGTGCTTCCATGTGTCTGTAATGCACGTTCTATTTGAAGCAGGTGATGGAAGGAATGAGTACTAGTAATGGAAGAGGGATTACGTTTTCACGATGTCAGTGACGGCATCTCTTCCCCCTCCCCCCGGGCAATTGTCAGTTTGCCCTTGGTAAGGGACATGTTTGTGCTTTCCCAAAAAATGTCAACTGAACATAGTAATCTGCGTTTTCGCTGCACTTACCCAACGTCATATTTTTACTGATCTTCACACGTCAGTGAATACCATTAATGGTGCTTTCATTTTAGAAGTAATGCTGGATTATACTAGGCATTTGTTTTGTTTTATACAATTGAAGTCTTTGAACTGGAATCTATGTATTGTGTGGAACATGGCATTTATTTTTATTTTAGTGATGTCATGTAATCATGGCAGTTTCCACTGAACATGATCATGTGATCATTTATTACTGTAGTGCTTAGGGAGGTAGATTCATTACTGTAGTGCTTAGGGAGGTAGATTTATTACTGTAGTGCTTAGGGAGGTAGATTTCTTTCCAGTGCATGTGTAGTCAAATGCCCAAATGCATGTAAGGGCAAAATTCTTGTCATCTGTGTTGATAGATGGGCGTAGGCCACCAAAGATTTATAATAAATTATTTTAATGATTCTTGCTTCGTCAAATTTTTGACCAGGCACTTAGTGCAGGATGCACATCATTTGCGGTGTGAACTCAAATCTTTTAATGTTTTCGTACATCACTCATGGTCACGACTATTTTGTAGAATGTGTGTTGACCAATCAGCATCCAGATGTCTGGAGAACAGCGAGGGTGTATCGCACATCAGCTGCTCCCTCGTTCTGTCCATCTGTAGGTGACACACATTCAACAAAATATTTGCAACTCTGCTAAAACAATGATTCTATTGCGATTTTTGACACATTGTTTGCACACCCCAGGTAACATTGACCAAAAATGCACACCCAGGTAACACTGACCAAAAATGCACACCCAGGTAACACTGACCAACAATGCACACCCCAGTAACACTGACCAACAATGCACACCC